>CM054141.1:63960710-63965710 GCA_028751875.1 Rapana venosa
CCCTCCTACAAAGCCCAACCCAAACCATTCAAAACTGCAGTAAGCCAATTATTATAACAGAAAAAAAGACAAAAGAAAAACAGAAAATTTAACGAGAGACTGAATGGAGAAGAGGAATAAGTAACTGAAAGACAAAAGACAGAAGAGGAAAAGGGTGACAGAGAAACAGAGAGAAGAAGAAGAAAGAATGAATGAGAGACAGAAAAAAAGGAAGAAGAAGAAAGAATGACTGAAGGACAGACGGAAGAGAGGAAAGAATGGGCTGAGAGGCAGAAGAAAGAAGAAGAAAGAGTGATGGAGAGACAGAAGGATGAAGAAAAAGTGATGGAGAGACAGAAGAAAGAATAAGACAGAATGACAGAGAGACAGAGGAAAGAAGAAGAAAGATAAATGCGAGACAGAAAAAGGAAGAAAAAGGAAAGAATGATGGAAAGACAGAAAGAAGAAGAAGAAAGAATGAATGAGAGACAGACAGGAGAAGAGAAACACGTCACTGAAAGACAGAAGAAGGACGAAAACTGACTGACTAAGAAACAGAAAGGTGATAAGTGTTGTTGCGTGTTCCCCCAACCGACCACTCTAGGGGTGTCCACCCAGAATAGTCCTACATTCTCCTGACTCCACTACATCACCACTAAAGAACCACCACGGAATGGTTAATACATGCCAGATAATCAGTCTGCCTGCATGGCCTTTTACATTCTTCCACATTGGCAGCCGCGCTCCGACCTCCGAGGATTTCTTGTGCTCGGGACAGCGCAGGTTGTCCCGCTAAGAGTTTTGTCAGGGCTGAAGACAGCCCCAGCAGAACAGAGCCTCTCGGCCTGACAAGGTTTTGATGGAGGCCTTGGCCCTTAAACTGACCGACAACCTTTAAATGACAAAGCTTTTTTCCTGGCCAGGAAAAAGAAGGGGAGATGGAAAAGGGGAGAGAGAGAGGGAGAAAAAAAGGAGAAAAAGGGGTGGTGTGGGGGAGAGAGAGAGAAGAGAAGAGAGAGAGAGAGAAGAGAGAGAAGAGGGGAAAAAGGAGAGAGAGAGAGAGGAGAGAGGAGTGAAATCAAAGTCAAAGGGCAAAAATTTTATTTTCAGATGGTACCTTGAAAAAAGCATGCATTTGCTTTTTTTTTATCAAGCCATCAACTAAAGAAAAAAAAAACGAGAAAAAAAATAAAGTTATAAATAAAATGTATAAAAATAAAAAAATGTATATATATAATAATTAAAATTTTATAATAAAGAAAAATCTAAACTATCTATCTAACTATTTTATCTATCTATCTTCTATCAAACTAAATACCCAACTATCTACTATCTATTTCTATCTATCTATCTACTATCATCTATCTATCTAATCTTCTATCTATCTGTCTATCTAATCTATCTATCTATCCCATCTTGTCTATCTGTCCCGTCTTTTCCCATCTGTCTGTTTTGTCTGTCACCGCGGTGTGTTGTGTGTTGTGTTGTTGTGGTGGGTGTTTTTTGGGGGTGTGTGTGTGTGTGTGTGATGGGGTAGTGGCGGTCCCCCTGGTCGGACTGGGAAAGACCTTAAATTGGGTTTTTTTTGGGGAGCAGCTTTAAAGATCTGGCAAAGACGACCCCTCTGAGAGATCTTTGTCAAAATTATTATTTGCAAATTTTTTAGGGTGGGCACGTTTAAAGCGAGCCCTAAATCCAGAAGGAATTTAAAAAGAAAGGAAAAAACCCAAAAACCCAAAACCCCAAACAAACGAAGGAAAAAAACTACTTTAATGTTTTCTTTCGTGTACATTAAAATTTTTTCGTTTTTAAAATTCAACAGGGTTTCAGGGCATACCCAAACCATCAAATAATTTTTGGGGGTAATCTCAATCCTCCTTTTCACATCACTCCTCCCCTCATTTACCTCTCTCTCTCTCTCTCTCTCTTGGGCCTCTCTCTTTGTCGGTTTGTTTAACAAACCTTCATGAGGTTTTTTTTCTTCATCTATCAAACTATCCATCTATCTATCTATCTATCTAACTATCAAACTATCCCACTACAAACTATCAAACTATCTATCTATCTATCTATCAAACCCCTTTTCTCTCTATCTCCTCTCTATCTCTCTCCTAAACTATCTATCTAAACTATCTATCTACCTATCTATCTATCCATCAATCTATCTATCTAAACTATCTATCTATCTATCTATCATCTATCTGTCTATCCCGCCCCGTCCCGTCTATCTGTCTGTCCCCGTCTTCTATCTATCTAACTATCTATCTACTACTATCTATCAACCCATCTATCAAACTATCATTATCTACCCATTTTAATTTTATCTGTATGTCTGTCCCCATTTTTTCTATCTAACTATCTATCTAAACTATCTAACACTATCAAACACTGTATGTCTTTCCTTTTTCTTCTAAACTAACTATCAAACTATCTACTATTTTATCTATCTATCTATCCCAACTTCTATCTATCATCTATCTAACTCTCATCTACCTAACTATTTTACATCTGAAGTCTGTCCGTCTATCTATCTTTTCTCTCTCTCTCTCTAAACATCAAAACTACCCATCTAACTATCTATCTATCTAACTATCATCTTCTATCGTCTTCTGTCTATCCTCTATCTCTTTTATCTCCCCTATCTCTCATCTCTCTATTCTCTACCCATCCCATCTATCTTCTATCTATCTATCATCTACTATCCTAACTATCTATCGTATGTCGCCGTCAATCTATCCAAACTATCAAACCAAACTATCTATCTACCCACCCATCAAACTATCTATCCCCCCCCCCCCCCCATCCCGTATGTTGGGCGTCCTATCCCATCTATCTATCTCTACCTCTCTCTCTCTCTCTCTTCACTATCTATCTATCTATCACTATCTATCTATCTATCTATCTATCTAGTATCTATCTACTACTACTATCTGTCTATCTGTCTGTCTGTCGTCTGTTTTCTTCTTCTGTCTATCAATCTATCTATCTATCTATCTATCATCTATCTACTATCTACCTCTTTTCTATCTGTCCTGTCCTGTCTATTACTGTCTATCTACAAACATCTTCTATCTATCTAATCTATCTATCATCTATCACATCATCTACACATCTACTATCTACTATCTATCATCTATCTATCTGTATGCGTCTGTCTATCTACTATCTATTACAACTCTCATCTACCATCTATCATCTATCTGTATCGTCTTCTATCTATCTATCTCTATCCTCTTCCCTTTTCTTCACTATCTATCTATCATCTATCTTTTTATCTATCATCTATCTATCTATCTATCTATCTATCTATCTAAAATCTATCATCTATCATCTACTATCTATCTACTATTATCTGTCTGCTGTCTTTTCTGTCTGTCTGTCTGTCTTCTATCTATCTTCATCTATCTACACCTATCTCCCTACCTACCCCACCTACCTTAACCTACCTACCTCCCTTTACCTTAACTTAATTCTCTTGTCCAGGGGGCACACAAGGGTTTGAACAAAATCTCCACGGGTTCCGGTCTGTACTTGCGTCGTGCGGGCGTTCCACGTGCTCCACCGCGCTTTCCGCCTACTTCTACCATTGTCCGCCATGTTGTTTTTGGGCTTCCCCTTTTCCTTCTCCCTTCGGGTTCCCCAGGGCAACAGCACAGTCTCCCCTTTCTTAGGACATGTCCGATCCAGTTCCATCTCCCCCCTTCTAATCCCTGGCTGTTTTTTCTGCTCCTGCATTTCCAAGGCGCTTGTTGGCAAGGTTTTTTTGCCATGGGATCTTGAAGATCCTCCTCAACTTTTGGGTTTGGAAAATGTCTATTTCTTTTCCTTCCCTTTTCGTTAATTTCCAGGTTCACATCCGAGAAAAAAACTGACAAAACGGGGCTTTTGAAAAGGATTTTTTGGTTTTTTTCCCAAACGTCTCCCCTTTGCCAATGTTGGAAAATCTTTAAATCGCGACTGGCCAGTGCTACTCTCTTCTTGACGTTGCTGTTCCTCCTCCGTCTTGGTGACGTTTGCCCCGAGATAGGGGGAATTCTCCACCTCTTAAACTTCCTATCTCCAACCCTCAGCCCCGTCAGTCCTCTGTTTACTTTCAGGCTTTGCACTTCTGTCCATTCACTTAGTCCAACCTTTGCTGCTTGTCTTCCACCCTTTTAGTTTTTTGTTGTAGATGGTTCATGGTTGATGAAAGGGGGGCGAGTCGTCTGCAAATAAAGGGTCTTAAAAACATTTTTCATGAAGTCCCACTTTTCCTTTCTCCACCTTCCACTTTTCCTTCCACCCCCAGTCTATCAAAAAGGGAAAGAGGAACCTGACAGCACACCCTTTTCCCCCGGGAACCCACGGGGAACCATCTTTTGTTTCGTTTCAACAATGAGGACAGAAAGGTCCCGTACTTTTTTTTGACCATCTGATGATTTTTCTTTGGTTTCCATTTTGCCGCATGATATCCGAACTGTCTCGGGTATGGAGTCAAGGCCTTTCAAAGTCATAATGTATTCATGTCGCGTTCCATTCGTTGACTTGTTCCAATGTTCCTGAGAAAATATTTGGCCGACAGTCCCCCCCCTTTCGAAAATCCAGCTTTTTTTTTCTGAGAGATGCCTACTCCTTCTTTATTCTGTTGATGAGGATCTTCGAGCACCTTACGGCCAAAGGGTAGTAGTGTAACCTCGCCAGTTTCCACACCCCTGAAGTTTTCCCCCTTTGTAATCTGCATAGATCCTTTTGCATTGTGTTGGACTGTCTCCTTTCCCAGACGAGGCAAATTCCTTTTAGTTTTCCGCCGGTCTGTTCAATGTCTGCTTTTAGCATCTCTCGTGATCTGGTCTGCTCCTGGCTTTTCCTTCCCTTTGGGCTTTAGTGTTTTCTTGATTTCATGGGGGTTGGTTCTTTTGCTGATATTCTAGTTTCTTTTTCCACCTCCCCCTGGGCATCTTGGGGGTTCATTCGGGCACCCTTTTAGAAATTCCTGGAAATGTTCTCTCCCTCTCCTCACTGGGGTCTTTATTTTTTTACAC
>CM054141.1:63976839-64001839 GCA_028751875.1 Rapana venosa
ACACACACACACCAGAGAGAGGGGACGGGATAGCCTAGAGGTTAGAACATTGCGCTCGCAATCTGACAACCCGGGTTCGATTCCCGTTCAAGGGGATATTTTCCCCTGGAGTTAACATCAGTGCAGACTCCACTCTCCCCAAAGTCCTTCGGATGAGACTATAAACCGAGGCCCCGTGTGCGAACGCACGCAGAACATCTTGCGCACACGTTAACATCCTGGTCCGCTTTTCGTAAGAGTAGGCCATTGTGTGCCGGTGGGAACAGATGACAAATTACAAAACCGCATACACACGGGGACTGGCTGTAAAAATGCACATGAGTGCTTATTCCATTATCCTCGACATAAAAGAATAAAATAAAATAAAATGAATAAAACAAACACATACACATACACATACACACACAAACACTCACACACACACACACACACACAGCACACGCACACACAGACCCCCCCCCCCCCCCCCACACACACACACACTCACACACACACACACGCACGCACGCACGCACACACACATACACAAACACACACACAAAACACACACATACACACACACACACACACACACACACACGCGCGGCGCGCGCACACACACACACACACCACACACACACACACACACACACACACACACACACACACACACACACACACACACACACACCACACACACACACACGCACACACACACACACAAACACACACACAAACACACAAACAACATACACACTCTCTGATCAGCCAGTCAGACTAGCAGTGCAGCTCAGCTGCTCTTCATCATCTGTTTGTCAGCCCTCAGACTCCGCCATCTGTTTGAAATGGCCATGTTTTCCAGTGCAGACCCTTGTTTGATGGGCCAAGCTGTGTGTCATCACCTGTCTCTCTCTCTTTGTCTCTGTCTCTCTGTGTCTCTGTGTCTCTGTCTCTTTGTGTCTCTCTGTGTCTCTGTCTCTGTGTGTCTCAGTCTCTCTTTCCATGTGTCTCTGCCTGTCTGTCTGCCTGCCTGTCTGTCTGTATGTTAGTCTGTAACTCTCTGTCCTGTGTTCTGTCTGTCTGTCTGTCGGTCTTCCTGCCTGTCTGTCTGTCTATTTGTCTGTCTGTATGTCGTCTCTTTCTGTGTCCCTCTGCTTGTTTTTCTATCTCTCTGTCTCTGTATCTGTCTCTCGTACGTGAATGCTTATTCTGTAACCCTTGGGAAATAAAGATAATTCATTCATTCATTCATTTATTCATTCATCCTCGCCCCTGCCCCCTCCATCTCTTTCTCCTTCTTCACCTTTCTCCATCTCTCTGATGCCAGTTCCTTTGCAAAGCCCTCAGTTATCAGATGTGTCGGAGGAGGTTTCTGACAATATAACTGAACAGCAAAGCACATAGTAATCAAGGAAAAAAAAAGAGTAGAGGGAAAACTATGACAAAATACAGATACAAAGGGAGAGTGTAGAACTGGTTCAGAATTCTAAAGGCAGCAAGCAAACCAACAAGCAAATAAAACAAACAAACAATCAACAAACAAACAAACAATCAACAAACAAACAAACAAACAGAAAACAAACACACTCCCTCCTACAAAGCCCAACCCAAACCATTCAAAACTGCAGTAAGCCAATTATTATAACAGAAAAAAAGACAAAAGAAAAACAGAAAATTTAACGAGAGACTGAATGGAGAAGAGGAATAAGTAACTGAAAGACAAAAGACAGAAGAGGAAAAGGGTGACAGAGAAACAGAGAGAAGAAGAAGAAAGAATGAATGAGAGACAGAAAAAAAGGAAGAAGAAGAAAGAATGACTGAAGGACAGACGGAAGAAGAGGAAAGAATGACTGAGAGGCAGAAGAAAGAAGAAGAAAGAGTGATGGAGAGACAAAAGGGATGAAGAAAAAGTGATGGAGAGACAGAAGAAAGAATAAGACAGAATGACAGAGAGACAGAGGAAAGAAGAAGAAAGAATAAATGCGAGACAGAAAAAGGAAGAAAAAGGAAAGAATGATGGAAAAGACAGAAAGAAAAGAAGAAAGAATGAATGAGAGACAGACAGGAGAAGAGAAACACGTCACTGAAAGACAGAAGAAGGACGAAAACTGACTGACTAAGAAACAGAAAGGTGATAAGTTTTGTTGCGTGTTCCCCCAACCGACCACTCTAGGGTGTCCACCCAGAATAGTCCTACATTCTCCTGACTCCACTACATCACCACTAAAGAACCACCAGGGAAATGGTTAATACATGCCAGATAATCAGTCTGCCTGCATGGCCTTTTACATTCTTCCACATTGGCAGCCGCGCTCCGACCTCCGAGGATTTCTTGTGCTCGGGACAGCGCAGGTTGTCCCGCTAAGAGTTTTGTCAGGGCTGAAGACAGCCCCAGCAGAACAGAGCCTCTCGGCCTGACAAGGTTTTGATGGAGGCCTTGGCCCTTAGCTGACCGACATCCGTAACTGACACAGCTTTTAGCCTGAGCCAGGATGTGAGGTGTGATGGACAGAGAGAGAGAGAGGTGAGAAAGAAGGAGAAGAGGGTGTGTGGGAGTAGAGAGAGAGAGAGAGAGAGAGAGAGAGAGAGAAAAGAGAGAGAGAGAGAGAGAGAGAGAGAGAGAGAGAGAGAGTGAAAGTCAAAGTCAAAGTCAAACTTTTATTTTCAGATGGTACATTGAATAAGCAGTGCATTTGCTTTTTTTCATCAAGCCATCTATCTAAAGAAAAAAAAGCGAGAAAAACAGATAATGTATATACAATATATGTATATAATATAATAATGTATATATATAATAATGTATATATATAATAATGTATATCTATCTATCTATCTATCTATCTATCTATCTATCTATCTATCTATCTATCTATCTATCTATCTATCTATCTATCTATCTATCTATCTATCTATCTATCTATCTATCTATCTATCTATCTATCTGTCTATCTATCTATCTATTTTCTATCTGCCCTATCTGTCTTCTTCTATCTGTCTGTCTGTCTGTCACCGCGTGTGTGTGTGTGTGTGTGTTGTGGGGGGGGTGTGTGTGTGTGTGTGTGTGTGTGTGTTGTGTGATGCTAGTGGCTGGTCGCGGGTCTGGACTGAATGACCTTGAATTGGTTTTCTTTGTAGCAGCTATGATCTGGGCAAAGACGACCACTCTGAGAGTCTTTGCAAAATTTTATTTGCTACTTTTCTAGATGGTCACGTTCATCGAGCATATATCCAAGAAGGATTAATAAGATAAGGCAAAAACCCAAGCCAAACCAAGAAAACGAAGGAAAAACTTTACTGATGTTTTCTTTCGGTACATTAAAATGTTCGTTTTACTTTCCCAACAGGTTTCAGGCATACATAGTCCAGTCACAATTTTTTGGGGGTAATCTCAATCCCCTTTTCATCACTTCTCTCTCACTCACTCTCTCTTCTCTCTCTTCTTGTTCTCTCTCTTTGTCGGTTTGTTTATAATCCTTCATGATGTTTTTTCTATCTAACTATCTACTATCTATCTATCATCTATCTATCTATCTATCTATCTATCTATCTATCTATCTATCATCTATCTATCTATCTATCTATCTCTCTATCTTTCTATCTCTCTCTCTATCTCTCTCTCTATCTATCTATCTATCTATCTATCTATCTATCTCTCTATCTATCTATCTATCTATCTATCTATCTATCTATCTATCTACTATCTATCTATCTTCTATCTGCTGTCGTCTATCTGCTGTCTGTCTGTCTATCTATCTATCTATCTATCTATCTATCTATCAAATCTATCTATCTATCTATCTATCTATCTATCTATCTATCTATCTATCTATCTGTATGTCTGTCTACTGTCTATCTACTATCTATCTATCTATCTATCTATCTATCTATCTATCTTATGTCTGTCTGTCTGTCTATCAAATCTATCTATCTATCTATCTATCTATCTATCTATCTATCTATCTATCTGTCTATCTATCTATCTATCTATCTCTCTATCTACTATCTATCTATCTATCTGTATGTCTGTCTGTCTATCTATCTCTCTCTCTCTCTCTCTATCTATCTATCTATCTATCTATCTATCTATCTATCTATCTATCTATCTATCTATCTGTCTGTCTGTCTATCTTCTATCTCCCCTATCTCTCTATCTCTCTATCTCTCTATCTCTCTATCTATCTATCATCTATCTATCAAATCTATCCTTACCCTATCTATCTATCTTCTATCTGTCTTCTTCTTCTTATCTATCTATCTATCTATCTATCTATCTATCTATCTACCTATCTATCTATCTATCTATCATCTGAAATTCTGTCCTTCTAATCTATCTATCTATTTTCTATCTCTTTTTCCTTCTTCTTCTATCTATCTATCTATCTATCTATCATCAAATTCTAATCTTTATCTTTTTTATTTTTTATCTATCTATTACCCTATCTAATCTATCTAATCTTTTATCTTTTCTATCGTCTGTCTGTCTGTCTGCCCTTCTGTCTGTCTTCCCTATCTATCTATCTATCTATCTATCTATCTATCTATCTATCTATCTAATCTTCTCTTCTATCTGTCTTCTTCTGTCAAATCTACTGTCTAATCTATCTATCTATTATCTATTATTTTATCTATCATTATCTATCAAATCTATCAATCTATCTATCTATCTTCTATCTATTCTATCTATCTATCTATCTATCTGTATGTCTGTCTGTCTATCTATCTATCTATGTATCTATCTCTCTATCTACCTATCTATCACTATCTGTATGTCTGTCTGTCTATCTATCTATCTCTATCTCCCCTCTCTCTCTATCTATCATCTATCTATCTATCTATCTATCTATCTATCTATCTATCAAATCTACTATCTACTATCTATCTATCTATCTATCTATCTATCTATCTATCATCTATCTATCTATCTATCTGTCTGCCCTGTCTGTCTGTCTGTCTGTCTGTCTGTCTATCTATCTATCTATCTATCTATCTACATACCTATCTACCTACCTATCGACCTACCTATCTACCTACCTACCTACCTTACCTTAACCTTAATTCTCTCTGTGCCAGGAGGCACACAAGGCTTGAACATCATTCCTCCACTGGTTCCGGTCTGTAGCTGTGCGTCGTGCGGCGTTCCACGTGCTCCAGCCTGCGCTGTTCCGCTCTACTTCTACCATTCGTCGCCATGTTGTTTTTGGGCTTCCCCTTTTCCTTCCTCCTTCAGTGTCCATCCGAGGGCACAGCACAGTCGTCCCCTTTTTCTTGGGACAGGGTCCGATCCAGTTCCATCTCCGTCTTCTAATCTCCTGGCTAAATTTTTTCTGCTCCTCTATTTCCAAGGCTGTCTTGTTGGCAATGTGTTCTTGCCATCGGATCTTGAAGATCCTCCTCAGACTTTTGGTTTGGAAAATGTCTAGTTTTTTCTTCTTTTTCCCTTCGTTAATTTCCAGGTCTCACATCCGTAGAGAAGAACTGACAAAACAAGGCTCTTGAAAAGGGATGCTTTGGGTTTTCCTGCCGACGTCTCCCATTTGCCAGAGTTGGATAATCGTTTCATCTGCGCACTGGCCCAGTGCTACTCTCTTCTTGACGCTGCTGTTCCTCTCCGTCTTTGTGACGTTTGCTCCGAGATAGGTGAAGTTCTCCACCTCTTCAACTTCCTGACTCCAACCCTCAGACCGTCGATGTTCCTGCTGTTTACTTTCATGGCTTTGCACTCTGTCCATTCAGCTTGAGTCCAAACCTTTGCTGCGTTGTCTTCCAGTCTTTTAGTTTTGTGTTGTAGATGGTTCAGGGTTGATGAAAGGAGGGGCGATGTCGTCTGCAAATCAAGGTCTTCTAACATGTTCATGAAGCCCCATCTTAAATTCCATTTCTCTCACCTTCCACTGTTCTTCTCATCCCCCCAGTCTATCACGAGAAGGAAGAGGAATCCTGACATGAAAGCATCCCTGTTTCACCCCGGTAATCACGGGGAACCAGTCTGTTGTTTCGTTGTCAACAATGACGGAGCACTGAAAGTCCTCGTACATTGTCTTGACCATCTGGGTGAGTTTTTTGTGGGATTCCATATTGACGCATGATGATCCAGAGACTGTCTCGGTGTATGGATCAAAGGCCTTTTTAAAGTCAATGAAGTGTATGACAGTGTCGCGTTCCATTCGTTGACTGTTCCAAGGTGTTCCGAGTATAAATATTTGGCCGACAGTTCCCCTCCCCTTTCGAAATCCAGCTTGTTCTTTTCTGAGAGATGCGTCTACTCCTTCTTGTTATTCGTTGATGAGGATCTTGCTGAGCACCTACTGGGCCCAAAGGGTAGTAAATGTAATCCTACGCCAGTTTTTCCCCACCCCTGAAGATTTCCTCTCTTTGTAATCTTGCATATGAGTCCTTTCGTCCATTGTGTTGGTACTGTCTCCTTTTCCCAGACGAGGGCAAATATCCGTTTCATTCCTTGCCGGTCTGTTCAATGTCTGCTTTTAGCATCTCTGCTGTGATCTGGTCTGCTCCTGGTGCTTTTCCGTTTCCTTAGGGTCTTCAGTGCTTTCTTTATTTCATGGAATGGTTGGTTCTTCTGCTGATATGTCTAGTTCTTCCACCCCCCTGGTTTATCTTGTGGTGGTCATTCGGTGCATCCCTGTTGAGAACTTCCTGGAAGTGTTCTCTCCATCTCCTCAGTCTGGCCTCTTGATTCTTTAGCAGCTCCCCGTTCTTTTTCTTCACTGCTGCTACTGGGCTAGTGCCTTGGTTGGTGAGCTGTTTCACAATGCTTACAGTTCTTTCTGTCTCCCATTCTCTGCTGCGTTCTGCGCTCTCTCCTTTCTTTTTCTGACATCCATCCCTCTTGTCCTCTCGTACGCTTCTTTTCACCTCCTTGTCTTTTCCTTGTATTTTCCTTCATTCTATTCTGTAAACCTCTCCGAGTGTGTACTGTTTTATTCTTTTGTTGATGCGCTTCCTCTCATCGATCAGCTTCCACTGTTCTCACTGATCCATGACTTGCTCTTCCCCTTTCTGTAGCCAAGCACCTCTTCTGCTATTTGATGTAGGCGTTCTTCTGATGTTCCCACACCTCTTCTACATCTTCAGTTTCGGTTCTGTTCTCTTCGAGTTTTTGGGCTTCACTGCGTTTGCAGAATTTCTTTCTTATATCTTCGTCTTTTAGTCGTTTTTAACGTCCAGCCTTGTCTTGGTGTTGTTTTTTGTTTCTGCGTGAGCTGAGTCGTTAACTTTATCCTCGTCTTCACAGGTAGTGATCGCTGTTGGCATCTGCTCCCCTCGTACTCGGCAGTCTTGTATGATGATCTCCCCCAGTCCATGATCAGTAGGTGGTCAATTTGGGGTTTTTTACTCTTCCGTCCCGGGTGTCCATATTGTTTTGTGAATGTCTTTGTGTGGGAATAGATTCCTGTGATAACTAGTCCATTCAGCTGGCTAAACTCGCATAGTTTCTGTCCATTGTCGTTCTGTCTCCCAAGTCCATGAGTACCCATTGTCCTTTCGTATCCAGTGTTGTCATTTCCCACTTTGCGTTTAGGGCTCCATGATGATGATGATGTCGTTCTTGTTGCACCCGTCCACTGTTTCCTGGAGTTGTTGGTAGAACTGCTCCTTTTTGTGGTCTTCCCCCTCTTGTGCGGTGCGTGCACTTTTTATAACTGTCATCCGTCTGTATTTGGAGTAGAATCTTGCTGTGATGATCCTCTTGTTGACTGGTGGCCAAATTTCCCTGAAGACTTCACTGCGTTCCTGGCTCATCATGAGGCGACTCCTCCCTCGTGTAGTTGTTCGTCCCCCACTGTATATCACTGTCTGTCCTGATGCTAGCTTAATTTTCCAGCTCCTGTCCATCTGGACTCACTGATTCCGAGAATGTCCAGTTGGTATTCTATCATCTCTCTCGCGATCTGTGCTGCTGCGCCTCCTCTGTACATTGTCCTAACGTTCCAATGTCCGATGTTAAGGTTATTTTTGGGCTCGCAAAGGATCTTGTCGGACGGTGAGCTTCCCGCAGGCTTTCACCCATCGTCGTCATGATGCCAGTGCCGCGATCCCCCTCCCCCCAGGGGTTGGTTTGAAGGGTTTTGTTTTATAGTTTCTGTAACTTTTAATTTTTTCTGGGAGTAGGTAGTTGGCCTTCTGCCCAACCCCCATACTTGCAGGGCCAGTGGTTTTCTGTCAGGGTGGCCTTCCCTTAGACTGCGTTGGTCCACGGTGCAATCTCCCATCCGCCACCCGGGAGACGCGCCTCTACGCCGTGCAGTCCCAGCGCGAGGACCTACCTATCTATCTATCTATCTATCTATCTATCTATCTATCTATCTATCTATCTATCTATCTATCTATCTATCTATCTATCTATCTATCTATCTAATCTATCTATCTATCTATTTTTCTATCTACTATCTGTCTGTCTGTCGTCTGTCTGTCTGTCTATCTATCTATTTTATCTGTCTGTCTGTCTGTCTGTCTGTCTGTCTGTCTGTGTCTGTCTTCTGTCTGTCTATCTATCTATCTATCTATTTTATCTATCTATCTATCTTTTATCTATCTATCTATCTATCATCTATCTATCTATCTATCTATCTATCTATCTATCTATCTATCTATCTATCTATCTATCTATCTATCTTTTTTTTTTGTGTTTTGGTGTGTTGGTGTTATTTAAGTGAGATAATTTTTGTCTTTGCGTATTTTTCACCCCACTACTTCTTTCTGACAATAAATGCCACTCCATATTGGTGATGTTTCTCTTGGCCACGTACCAGATCTTGTTGCCTTCTTCAGTCCACAGGAATCCCTTCTCACCATCGTCAAAAAAAAAAGCTGACATGGTTCGGCCAAATCACCCGCCACAACACTCTGCCAAAAACAGTACTGCAGGAACACTCGAAGGTGGCAGAAAGGGGGGAAGACAGGGAACAAGTCAGGATGGACAACATCGGGGAATGGACCAGGATGAATGATTTCGGCACTACTGGCAGAGCCGAGGACTGAGATGGATGGAGGAGGTTACCCACGGCCATCGTCTTTCGTGTTCCCCACGACGCCAGGTCACGGGTCTGATGAGTGAGATGATAGATGATTTTACCCTTTCACAGTCAAAAGTTTCAAACGCTAACCGCTTTAATTGATTCAGTTTCAGTCAAAATTACTCAGCTTTATGAATAGACAAGCATACTAAGAGCCAGTCCATTGTGAAAATCAGATGAAAAAAAAAAGAATCGTAAAAGAACGAAAAGGAAGGAAGGGAAAAAAGACTTATTAATGAAAAGAATAGATACATAAAGATGAATAAATGGGGACACATATACACAACACAATACAACCACACACTCATACATACTCACACACCACACACTCATACACCAAACCACTCACACACACAGACCACACACAGAACACACACACAGCCCACGGGACACCAGCCCACAAGACACCCCCAGACACACAGACCACAGACACACAACACAGACAGACACAGACAGACAGACAACAACACACACACACACACACACACCCACACAAAACACACACACCACACACACCACACACACACACACACAACACAACACACACACACCACACACACACACACCCACAACACACACACACACAACACAACACACACACACACACACACACACCCACACACACACACCACACACACACACCCCAGAATCTCTATGTCTGACCCTGTAGGTTTGTCCGTTTGTCTCTTGTCTCTCTGTCTGTCTCTTGGGTGAAAAAAAATTTTTTTTGTTATGCTTATTCTATAAGCCTCTATAAGTAAAATTTGTTCATTTGTTAAATTATTCATTGTTCTCTCTGTCTTTGTCTGTGTCTCTCCCTCAGTACTGTGTTGAAGCTGACACTAAAGCTATCATTCAAAACATTCAATAGATGACATAAGCATCTTACCCAGCTTTTGTATCATGCTTTATGTCAGCTTCCGCCTCCACCATCTTCTTTATCGCTTCTTTCTTCCTCACCTAGCTATTGGTTCAGCAGTCAGTCTCTGTCCCCTTTCTCTGTCTCTTTCTAGTTCTTTCTGTCTTTCTTTCTTTCTGTCTGTTGCTTGTCTGTCTGTCTGTCTGTATGTCTGTCTGTCTGTCTGCCTTTCTTAATTTTTCTTTTCTTTTTTTTCTTTTTTGTTTTATAAAAATTTTCTTTCTTTTTTCTTTCTGTCTGTCTGTCTATCTGTCTGTTTGTCTTTCTTTCTTTCTTTCTTTCTTTCTTTCTTTCTTCTTTTCTTTCTTTCTTTCTTTCTTTTTCTTTCTTTCTTTCTTTCTTTCTTTCTTTCTTTCTGTCTTTCTGTCTGTCTTTCTTTCTTTCTGTCTGTCTCTCTGTCTTTTTCTGTCTTTTCTTTCTTTCTTTCTTTTTTCTTTCTGTCTGTTTTGGTCTGCTGCTTTCTTCTTCTTTCTTCTTTTCTCTCTCTCTCTTCTTTCTTTTTTTCTTTTCTTCTTTCTTTCTTTCCTTCTTTTTTCTTTCTTTCCTCTTTCTGTCTGTGTCTGTCTCTCTCTGTCTGTCTGTCTCTCGCTTCCCTCAATAAAAATTTTCAAAACTCACTCTCTCAGTCTGAAAAAGTTTCAGAAAGTTTGCATTTCAGCTTTGGACCTAGGGGGGAAATTTAAGCAGAAGGTATGACAGGAAGTCAATGCAGTCAAACACGGATTGATAACAGTACAAAGCAATCATGTAAGAATATAACAATGTAACAACAATATGGACAATAGTATTAGAATTTTTGTCAACTCATAGCATTCATTTCGTGTGTTAACATTACTTGAATCACGATACTTTTCCCAATAAAACAGAGATGGGTTTTTCTGGAATGCAATTTTTCTGTTTACGTTTCGCAGTCCTCAAAAGGTTGAATTTTACAATATTTGGATGATGCAGAAAATAATCTGCAAACATTTCGGACCTGTTGCGTTCGATTAAAGCTTGTGAACATTTAAATAGGTCACGAAATTCATTTCATATTTCTGCTGTTGGGCAAAGGTTACAATGACATTAATTTCTTAGAAAAAACATTTGACCCATGATATTGAATCGGAAAGTTTTTGATTAGACAACCTGATTATTTTTCTTCGTTCCTTGGCTAGAGCCCCCAGGATGCATATGCGGTTGTTTTCACCTGCATTAAGGCAGCTATATTCTGACTAATATGAATTTAATGGAGATTTTTCGAAGAAAAATTGGTTGAATTAAGAAGTAGTTGTCGGGACAAAAATGACCCTTTTAAAAATACGATAGTTATAAACTACACAACTGTCACTTTCCCTGTGGGGATTTTAGAGACCTGTAAATAAAAAATAGCATCCCCCCCTTTCCCGAAAATTTGATAGAATTTCCCTCTTTTCTATCTCTCTCTTTCTTTCTTCCTTGTTACTTTTCTTCCTGGTCACCTTCTCGTCTTTTGCCGCCATCCGGCCCGTTCTCCTGCCTTTTTTCAGAAAGGACTTAATAGATACCTCTCTCTCACGCTTAAGGGCAGTGGTACGAAATTTCGCTCATGACGGACAACAATACATGCTGTCTGAGAGTTCGAAGAAGTACAAACAGACACCAATAGTCACTGTCGGAGCGTTCGACGACGACGAAGACAACTGCCCACCCACAGCGCTTTCCGTGTCTGAAGATGATCAATGGTCCTTAGTCTTTGTTTTGTGTTGACCCTTCCCCAGTAAACAGTCAGACTTTCCCTTCAGATCACCACACAGCCTCAGCTGCTCTCCATCACACTGTCTTGTCAGTTCGCCTCCTTTTGTCTTTCCCTTTGATTCTTTCTTTTCCTGCACATCCTGTCTCCATCTGCTCAGCTCCTGTGTTCAGCCACTCAGCCCAATTCTGTCTTCCCTGTCTGCTGCCGCCATCCTTCCCCATCCTCTCTCTTTTACACCTCTCTTTCTCTGTATCTTTCTGTATCTTTGTCTCTGACTCTTGCTCTCTTTCTTCACTGTATCTCTTTCTGTCTCTGTCTTTGTGTGTCTGTCTGTCCGTCTGTATGTTCTTTCTGCCCGTCTCTCTCTTTCTCTCTGTCTCTCTCTCTCTATCTCTGTGTGGAGAAGCTTCCAACTACTTGTTCTGTAGGAGAAAAAACCCACTATGCCCACAAATTGATTTCCAAAAAAAAAAATAAGCAGAAAAAAGTGAATGACCCAAACCAGCAAAACAACAACCAAAACTCAGAGGAAAAGCTATGAAAAAAACAAACATTCAGAATGCTACAAGACAGATGGAGCTCTTGGTATTTCCAAGAGCAGGGGGTGGAGTATAGGTTTGAACAATTTCTTTTTATTTTTAGCTTGAAATGCCTCCAAAACCTTAAAGGCAGAACAGGCATTGTTAACTGCAGCTAAAACTTGAATGCTGTCATTATCCTGTCATGCAGTAAGAAAAAGAAAAAAAAGAGAGAGAGAGAGAGAGAGAGAGAGAGAGAGGGGAGAGAGAGAGAGAGAGGAGGAGAGAGAGAGGGGAGTGAGAGACAGACAGATATACACACAGAGACATTCATACAGACACAATATACACAGACATAGACACAGAGCAAACACAGAAACACAGAAAAACACACACACACTCACTCAACACACACAAAACACACACCCCAAAACACACACACACACACACACACACACAACCACACACACACCCCACCACACACACACACACACCACACACAAAACAACACAACACACACACACACCACAAGACTGGAGAAGTGCAGAATGGACAAACAGAACAGAGAAGGACCAGGGGGTGAAGAGTGATGGACAGAGAGGTGAGAGGAAAATTGGCCAGTGATAGTGGGAAAGGGGGAGGGAAGAGGGGAGGATCGTGGTGGTAGGGGGTTTGGAAGTGTCTGCAATGGCCAGCGGCTGGACAGTGGTCCCTACTGAGTGACCTGAACATTGATTTTCTCTGTAGTCCGCTGCTAACGACCTGATAAAGAGGAGCCCTCTGAGAATTCACAGCCATGCCTTCAGCTACGCTCACAACCGGTGGAAACGGATGACAAAATTGACAAAGCTGCATACACACGGGGACTGGATGAAAAAAGCACATGAGTGCTTATTCCATCATCCTCAAAATAAAAGAATAAAAAACAACAACTAAATTGTAATGAATGAATAAAGTAAAAAGAAAGTAAGTGAAGGTGGAGTGAAAGAAGAAAGTCTGAATAAACAAAAAAAATAAATAAGAAAGAAAAAAAAAGAAAGAAAGAAAAATAAACAAACAAAGAGAAGGCTGAATGAACGGAAATGAATGAAAGAAAGAAACAAACCCCCCAAAAAGCAGAAGGGAAATGTTCAACCATCCATCAGTAAGCCATAAGCTTCTCCCCCTCCTGCTTCAGGTCTCTGCTCTTCCAGTTCACAGTAAAAAAAAAAAAAGACCTGTCTTGAGCACAGCACTCCCCCGTGGGGATGCTGGGAGTCTGACAGTATAAATAGCATCCCTACATTCTGGAAATTCCGTGCTATAAATGTCCTCTTTCCTTTCTTTCTCTTCTGCCTTGTTCCTTTTTTCTTCCTGTCATCTCCTTCTTGTCTATTGTCTGTCTTCTTGGTCCATTCTCCCGCCTTTTTCCCCAAGAAAGACTTAAAAGATAACAATTATCTTATGCCGAAGTCGGATGCGCTGGGCCTGACTTGCCAGGCGCTTAACGGCAGCGTGACGCATTTTCAGTCCTATAACAGACATTAATAGTTGCTGTCTGAGCGTTTGACGAAGAAGAAGAAGAAAAAGATGATGATGAAGAAGAAGAATACAACACCTCACCTACCTGTCTTTGTTTTTTTTTTCTCTCCCTCATCTTCATTGACATTCCTGTCCTGCTATCCCCACATTGATTATCTCCATATTTCCGCCCCAGGCATTCCCAGATTCGTTATGTCGCAACCTCAGGGTCAGAAGTCAAACAGATAACCTACTATTATAATGTCAGGCCGCCGTTGGCCCACCAGCCAGAGGGGCTCTGCACTGCTGCTTTGGTCATCACCACCCACCATTTTTAATGTTGGTTTTCAGCTCTTTTTTTCTAATTAAAATCAGAAATTGGTTCCTGACTGTGGTTGCCAGGCTGGTAGTCTCTCTGAAGACAGCACAGGAAATTAAACAAAGGTGGGAGTGTTAAAGAGAAGTAAGATGGTGAGGAAAGAGAGAAAAATACCACAACTAAGATAGAAAAAACCCCGAACTGAGAAAAAAATGATGGAGAGAGAGAGAGAGAGAGAGAGAGAGAGAGAGAGAGAGGAGAGAGAGAGAAGAGAGAGAGAAGGAGAGGAGAGAGAGAGCCGAGAGAGAGAGAGGGAGAGAGAGAGAGAGAGTGAGGAGAGAAAAGGACAGACAGAGATAGAGACAGAGATATAGGGAAACTGAGGTCTACCTAGTGTCTAAACAAATTGCAGGTCCGTCAGTGGGGGGGTTTTGTTTTGGCGTTTTAAATTGCAAAAAACAAATTGTATCCATGAAAGGGAAAATTTTCCCCCAGGATGTTATTTTTTTAATCAACCGGGCGGTGCAGGCCTTGCGCCCCATGTTGGTGTGTTGGTATACATTCCCAAAAACAATAACCATATCCCCGACAAGAATTTACACCCACGACAACGACAACTCAACTAACAAAAATAAGTAAATAAATAATACAACAAAACCACACTACACTCACTATACTACACAACGCTCACTTACACACCACACTCACACACTACACTACCACTACAACATACACTACACTTTTAAAACTACACTACACTACACTACACTTCTTCCTCCCCTTTCCCCTTCCTCCTCCTCCCACTACCTTTTCTTTTCTCTTCTTCTTCCCCTTTTTCTCCTCCCTCCCTCCTCCTCCCCTTCCCCCCTTTCCTTTTTTCCTCCCCCCTCTTCTCCTCCTCTTCTACTTCTTCCCCTTTTCGTTTTCTTTTTTTTTTTTTCCCCCCTTCCCCTCCAAATTTTTTGTTTTTCCCCCTTCCCCTAAAAAACTCCCGCTTTTCCCCTTCCCCTTCCCGGGAGGGAGGGTGGGGGGAGGAAGGGTGGAGGGAGATGGCAAAGAAAAGAAGAGGGGAGAGGGAAGAGAAAGTTGCAAAAAAGGGAGGGAGGAGAGGGGAGAGGGAGAGAGAGGGAAGAGAGAAGAGAGAGAGAGAGAGAGGGGGGAGGGGGGAGAGAAAGGAGAGGAGAGAGGGGGGGGGGGGGGGGGGAAGAGAGAGAGGGGAAGAGAGAGAGAGAGAGAGGGGAGAGGAGGAGGAAGAGAGAGGGAGAGAGAGAGGGAGAGAGAGAGGGAAGAGAGAGAGAGAGAGAGAGAGAGAGAGAGAGAGGGAGAGATAGAGGGAGAGAGGAGGGAGGAGAGAGAGAATGAAGAGGAGAGAGACAGAGGGAGGAGAGAGAGAGAGAAAGAGAGAGAGACAGAGACAGAGAGAGAGAGAGAGAGGAGAGAGAGTAAAGGAAACAAATTGAAAGAGGGCAGAAAGAAGACGAAAGCGGGAACCAAAGGAGATGGGGTGGGGGGGGGGGGGGAGGGGTTGCAGAACACAAACAAGGAAAACATGCTAAGTAAAACAAAACAAACATACCAAAACAATTGATTATAGCAAAGCAAAAGTTAAGGGGGAAGGGGGGGTGGAGAGAGAGAGATAGAGAGAGAGTGAGAGGTGAGAGAGTAAGAGAGTGAGATGAGAGAGAGAGGAGAGCGAGAGAGAGAGAGAAAGAGAGAGAGAGAGAGAGGAGTGAGAGAGAAGAGAGAGAGGAGAGAGAGAGAGAGAGAGAGAGCAGAGATGAGAGAGAGAGAGAGAGAGGAGAGAGAGAGCGAGAGAAATGCGAGAGAGAGAGAGAGACGAGGAAGCGAGCGAGAGAGAGAGAGGAGCAAGACGAGAGAGAGAGAGAGAGAGAGAGAGAGAGAGAAGGAGAACGTCCACTACCACTGCTGCTGCTGCTACTGCTACTGCTGCGGCTGCGGCCGCTGCTGATGCGACTATTTAGTAGTAGTAATAGTAGAAGTAGCAGCAGTAGCAGCAGCAGCAGTACAAGCAGCAGTAGCAGCAGCAGCAGTCGTAGAGAGAGTAGTAGTAGTATTAGAGTATGTAGTGCATGTGCGGCAGTGTGTCTATGGCGGAACGTAAGTATAAGCGAGTCCCAACATAAGAGTAGGGGAGCAAGGCGTCAGAGACTCACTCTTAGGGGCCAGCAAATTGAGCGCGGCGCCCATCTCCTCTCCTCGCTGCTCTGTACTCTGCCTAACCCTAAAGAGGGCAGGTACTCAGTTACTAGACTGGTGAATGGGGAACAGAGTACTGAAGCAGGCGCACAAACGTACCCATCCAACTGTAACCACGCTCGACGCTTGCTTAGTACTGGCTGGGTGAAAGCGAGTGTCCGTGCCACTTGAGCTATCCCGTCCCCTCGTAAGTATGTATGTATATAAATATGTATGTATGTATAAATGTATGTATGTGTGTATGTATTTGTGGAGAGAGACAGAGACAGAGAGACAGAGACAGAGGGGAAGAGAGGCAGAGCGAGAAACAGAGACAGAGAGGGACTTTGACCAAAAAAATAAAATAAAATCCAAACAGAAACAGAGAGAAGTACATGTCCAGATCAATGCCAGACTCCGAACACATTCAAAACCTTTCTGAAACTTCTGTCTTTATGTATGCAGACCCCCGTCACCTGTGAGCGATCGTGTCAGCCCCATAGACACACACACACATCTGCTGGCAAGATAGCAGCATAAAACAGGTAGACAAGAAGACAGGAGAAATAATAACAAGCATCCTTTATCACGAACACAACAAGCGATAAAAACAGAAGGACACCAGTTGTGTTGTTGGCTGGCCTTCTTCAGGGCCGGGTCAGACTAGGTCAGTCTTGGAGATAAGCAGACGACCCGACAGAGGAAAACCCAACAACACAATGAATATAAGAAAACCCCTAGAAATGAGTTGAAAGTATTGGTAGAAGCTGTATTGTTTTCTTCGTCGTCGTCGAACGCTCAGACAGCAACTATTGTTGTATGACATATGAGCGCTGCCTTTAAAGCGCCCGACAAATCAGGCCCAGCGCATTCGACTCCGGCTTGAGAGGGAATGGTTATCTTTTAAGTCTTTCGTGGAAAAATAAAGGCGGCAGGAGAATGGATCAAGAAGGCAGAAAGCGCACGCATGCACGCACACACACACACGCACACACACAAACACATACACACACAAACACATACACACACACACACTCTCTCTCTCTCTCTCTCACTCTCTCACACACACACATCCACACACACTGGACCGAAATTCCGCAACAAGAGAGACATCTCATCCACAAAGAAGTGTCAGATCAGGTTTGAATACAAACCCTCACAGTTGTTCTTTTCAAAGACATGTGATGTCGAGGTTTTCTTATATATAGTACAAGCCATCTTGGTCTGGACAAACTTGATCACGTTAAAGATACCATCGGCAATAAAGCAGGCTGTCAGTAGGACAGTTATTTCTGTTTTCCTAGCAGTAACAGCCCTTTCCTTTGCACGCAGGGAGTACAGCTTACCGCTTGTTTGTGAAGGCAGGAGGTGGAGACAGGGTCGACAGGCGTCTTCCTGTGTTTGTGTTCAAGGATATGCATAAGTACATAACATGCATGCGTGCACGTGCACATACATAAACACACGCACATACACACATATGCACGCACGCATGCACAAACAAACACGCACGCATACACACATACGCGCACATACACACACACACACACACACACGCACGCGGCGGCACGCACGACGCACACACAACACACAACACGCACACACACACACTCCTTCACAAAGAAACTCTTCCTACCACCCGTCTCCTCACCCCCATTCTCCCCTATCAATGAAAACCATCTCCATTTTTTAACCCCCCACCGGCTCCCCTCTGACCTCACCTCCATCCTAACCCCACTTTCTGAAACACTTAGCGGAGAGTAAAAGCTTACGCATTAAACCAGCCATGCGGATATGTCAGAGCATGTTGGTAACTTTGTGATGTGGAAACAGACGGGCTTTTAAGTGCCTTAGCCATAGATGTGCCGTTAATTTTCTGCACACAAGAAGCAAAATGTGATTACTGTCAAGGATCGAAAGCTGACATCGTGTGAGTAGATGGATGCAGAAAAGAATGGATGATGTGCTCTCCCCAGGGAAAGCATCCATAGATACGAGCAGAGAAATCTGCTGTGATTGAAAGTAGTGTACAACACAATGCTGTACAATACAAATCGATACGATTCAAAGCAATACAATATAAATCAATGCAATACATTACAATACAATGCATTCAATGCAATTCAATAAAATAAGATAAAACAAAACGAAGACTCCCTGTAGGGCTGTATGGAATTGTACTGTATTTGTATTGATTTGCATTGTATTCCATTGCATTGTATTGTATTGCATTACATTATATTGCATTGTATCACATTGAATTGCATTGCATTGTATTGTATAGCATTTTACTGTATTGTTTGCATTGTATTGCATTGATGTATGTTACATTGTATTGTAGTGTGTTACCTTGTATTGCTCGTTATTGCATTGTAGTGCACTGTATTGTACTTTTATAGAACTTTTGGTCGCTGCAAATTGCCACAAGAGCAACGAAACTTTTTGTATTAAAACATCCTGTTTACATGTACATTTGTCTCCCTATAAAAGGGCCTTTCGTTTAATCTTCGAAACAAGCACAAACAAATGCAAACAGTGACTCGTATGCTTCCTTCCAGCTAGGCCCAAAATACACGATATATCGATATGTTGAGGGGAAATACATCCTCTATCAGAACTCGTTCATAGCGAAAAGTTGGTTTCTTCGTTTTCTCTCTAACCCCCTTCTTTTTCTTTTCTGATATTTCTTGGCACATGTGGCCGTCGCTCTTTCTCTGTTTCTGGTCCATTGATCTGGAATGACCTCCCTCTTCCCTTTCGCCAAAAGCCTTCTTATGACGCTTTTAAATCCGGCCTCAAGACATTTCTTTCAATTCTAAGATTTTCCCCTCTTGTTCCATTTTATTTTTGTCCCTGCCCTCAACAGCCCAAAACCCCATCACCCTGCCGTAGTGTACAGCCTTTGTGTGTGTGCGTGAGTGTGCATGTGTGTGCGTGCGTGCGTGCGAGCGTGTATGTATACATTTGAATTTGTAAAAAAAAAACCCCACCCTATTAATTGTAACTGGCTGCATGTGAATGAGTAGGATGGATGAAAGCGCTTTGATTTTTTTTGTTTTTTTGCAAGATATAGCACTACATAAATTCCATGTATTCTTCTTCTTATTATTATTGTGATGATGATGATGTTGAATTGTTACATTAATCAATTCACGCCCTCCGCTCTCCAGTTATCAACCTTATCGAATGGAGGAAAGGAGGGTGGCGGGGACTGGAAAACGACAACAGCAGCAATGTTGGCACGATACGTTGCCTCTGTCACTGTCTTGCGCACACGCGTAATCCTGTTCCGCATTTTGAAAGAGTAGGCCATCATGTGCCGGTGGGAACAGATGACAAAATTTACAAAACCGCATACACACGGGGACTGGATGTAAAAAAAAAGCACATGAGCGCTTATTCCATTATCCTCGATAATTAAAAAACAAGAACTCATCTGAGCGCTTTGATTTGTTGCTTTACAAGATTCAGGGCTATATAAATTCCATACATTAGTATTAGTACTTATGACCGCCATGCAGACCAGGTTGGGTTCACGTGACGTGGGGAAAACTGACCAGTTCCAGCTTTAAAAGGTCCGTCATCAAGTGATGGTGTTATAATGCGTAGTTATCAAATGAAATGGTGGGTTTGTAACACGGAGAGATAGGAGGTGATGGGATGTCATTGCTTTTCAAACAGCAAAGTGTGTTTGACGCTCTGAGATATTTTAACTTTATTCTGACAAAACTATGTTTACTGATAGCCAGACAGCCCCCTTCTCTCTCTCTCTCTCTCTCTCTCTCTCTCTCTCTCTCTCTCTCTCTCTCTCTCTCTCTCTCTCTCTCTCTCTCTCTCTCTCTCTCTGCTTTTTTTTGAGGGGGGGGGGAGGGGGCTATTCGGTTGTTCCCTCTCCCCTTGTTATTGCCGTTTTTGTTTTGCTCTTGGTTCTTGCTATTTTTTTGGTTGTTTCTGTGTTTTCTTCTCTGCTTTCTTCCTTACTTGTTGCTACTTATTTTTCCCCCTTTCTCTCTCTCTCTTCGGTGATTTTTGTGGGGATTTTTGTGTAGATATTTTTTCCGTAAGCTGTGTAAGTGTATTGCTATGGGCTTTATTTTATTTTATTATCATATATATCCTTAAGGGCGGGGACTGGATGTAAAAAAGCACATGGGTGCTTATTTATTATCCTCGAAATAAAAGAATTTTGTGATTTGTGATTTGTGATTTGTGATTTGTCATTTCTCTTCTCTCTCTCTCTCTCTCTCTCTCTCTCTCTCTCTCTCTCTCTCTCTCTCTCTCTCTCTCTCTCTCTCTCTCTCTCTCTCTCTCTCTCTTCTCTCTCTCTCTCTCTCTCTCTCTCTCTCTCTCTCTCTCTCTCTCTCTCTCTCTCTCTCTCTCTCTCTCTCTCTCTCTGGTAGTGAGGGGGGACGGGACAGCCTCGTGGTTACAGTGATGTATTCGTGATCTGTTGACCCGGGTTCGAATCTCGTTCGAGAGGATTTTTCCTCTGGAGTTAACATCAGCGCCGTCTCCACTCTCCCCAGAAGTCCTTCGGATGAGACTATGAACCGAGGCCCCGTATGCGAACGCACACAGAACATCTTGCGCACACGTTAAAACCCGTTCCGCTTTTCGGAAGCGTAGGCCATTGTGTGCCAGTGGGAACGGATGACACAATTTACAAAAACCTGCATACACACGGGGACTGGTTGAAAAAAAGCACATGAGTGCTTATTCCATTATCCTCGAAATAAAAGAATAAATAACTAAAAAAATAAACAAATAAAGTAGTTTTTACGCACACCTAGAACTGCAATTTTCCTGAAAACTCAGAGAATGATGAACTCTCTCTCTCTCTCTCTCTCTCTCTCTTCTCTCTCTCTCTCTCTCTCTCTCTTGATATGGAGTAGTGATGACTGGTATAACCACTTCAAAAATGTATTTCAAAACCTTGAAGTAAACATAGAAGGGAATTGTGGGAATGTTGATTTAAAGGAAGGAGATGAACACACTTTGAACAAAGAAATCTGTGAATCAGAAGTAGTACAAGCGATATCAAAGCTTAAAATAGGAAAAGCCTGTGGGATTGACAATATATTAGCTGAAATGTTGAAAAATGGAGGCAAAGCTGTACTTGAGTTTTTGGTGAAATTTTTTAACACTATTTTCAGTTTAGGTGTTTATCTGAAAGAGTGGTCAAAAGCCATAATAATACCTATTTACAAAAAGGAGATATTGAAAATGCAGATAATTACAGAGGAGTGTCACTGTTAAGTATTATTTCAAAATGTTATACAACAATATTGAATGCACGACTTTATAACTGGTTAGAAGACAATAATATGATTTCTGAAAGTCAGGCAGGTTTCCGAAGGGGATATTCAACTGTTGATCAAATATTTAATTTATATGCTATTGTCCAAAAATGTATGATGAAAAAACGAAGAAAATTGTATGTAGCTTTTGTTGATTTCAAAAAAGCGTTTGATTCTGTACATCATGACAAACTGCTTGAATGCTTGAGAAAGCAAGGTGTGAATGGAAAATGTTTGGCTTCCTTGAAAGCAATGTATTCTTCTTTAGTCTCATGTGTACGTGCAAATTGTGAACTTACTGATTTTTTTGAGTGCCCAGTTGGGGTAAGGCAAGGGTGTGTTTTAAGTCCTACGTTATTTTCTGTTTTTATAAATCAGCTTGTTAGTCATATGAATGTTAAAGGAAGACATGGTATCCAAATTTGGCAGACATTATGGAATTGTTTATATTGCTCTTTGCGGATGATGTGGCTTTGCTTTCTACTTCAGTGCATGGATTACAAAACCAATTAAACATCCTACATAACTGTTGCAATGTCATGAAATTGAATGTGAACACTGAGAAAACAAAAATTATGGTATTCAGAAAAGGGGGGTATTTAGGACGTCATGAGAAGTGGTTTTTCAATGGTAAGAAACTAGATGTTGTTAATAGTTATTGCTATTTAGGATTCCATTTCACTACAATGATTAGCATGAAAAGAGGTACCGAACGGTTGGCATCTAAGGGTAAGAAAGCAGTTGTTCAACTGAATAGGGCTTTTCAAAAATATAAAGAAATGACCACCAAAACATTTTTTAAGATTTTTGATGTTAAAGTTCAACCAATTCTGCTGTATGCTTCTGAAATATGGGGTTTAACAAAATTAGATCATTTAGAAAAAGCTCATACTATGGCTTGCAAAAGATTTTTAGGTGTTCCAGTAAGAACTCCAAATAAAATGGTTTATGGTGATTTAGGAAGATATCCTCTGTATGTTAATTCTAGTATTTCTGTCATAAGGTATTGGTTTAGATTGTTACAAATGAATAATGAAAGACTTCCACACAAAGCTTATCAGATGCTGTTGGAATTAGATAGAATTGGTAAAGATTGTTGGGTATCAAAAATTAGGGAAATTCTATGCGAGACAGGGTTTAGTTTTGTTTGGTTGCAGCAAGGTGTCGGTCAGGTCAAAGTGTTTATAAAGTTATTGAAGCAGAGACTTGTTGATCAGTACATCCAAGAGTGGTCTGGCACTATTAGAGACCGTGATAGGTATAGTAATTATAGATCCTTTAAAATAATTTTTGAAAAGGAAAAATATGTGACTGACATGGAAACCTACTGTTTCAGAGTTGCCATTTCTCAAGTCAGATTTAATGTTCTGCCTATCAATGTAAATGTGCACCGATTTAGTAATATTCCGCAGAAGAAATCATGTCCATTTTGCAGGTCAGCAATGGAAGACAAAGAGCATTTTCTTGTTGTATGTCCCACATATTCTGATTTAAGAACAAAGTTTCTGGGGGGGGGGTTAGCTAAAACCCCCATTCATGTGTTATTGCAAATGACTAATAGTAAACATATGCACAGTGTCTCCAGGTTCATTTTCCATGCAGTGAACAGGAGGAAGAGAAACTTGATTGGAATTTGATATCCTTTTGATGGGCTTTGACAACTTAACTTAGATAGATGGTGTTGTTGTTTTTTGTGTGGAGTTAAGTACTGCTTCTGAAATGCTGATGGGATGTATGTGTAAGTGTGTGTGTGTGTGTGTGTGTGTGTGTGTGTGTGTGTGTGTGTGTGTGTGTGTGTGTTTGTGCGTGTCAGTGTGTGCCTGTGAGTATGTCTGTGTGTATGTGTGTGTATGCGCGCACCTGCGTGGGTGAGTGCATGTGTGTATGTGCGTGCGCGTGTGCGAGAGCTCATGAATGTGTGTGTGTGCAATATTGAATTGCTAAACAAGTAATGATGGAAAGTGCCATGCTTATATAGATGTAAACTAAAAGTATGATCAAGATGTCACTTTCGGAATTGATAACATAATACCAAACAAGGATATAGATGAAGATGATGAAGTTAATAACGATGATTGTATTGAATGTAATTACTGATAACGGTGACATCATGTGTTTAGAATTATGATAAGGACGATGCTCTCAGTCGTGTGTTATGTGTTTGAAGAATGTGTGCATCACTAGACAGTATACAGAAAACTATTGATTTACATATTTCAGTTTGTTCCCTTTTGTCCCCTTTACCTGTATTGTGGCCCAAGGCCGAAGTACAATTAAACGTTCAGAGTTCAGAGTTCAGAGTTCTCTTGATATGGACATACATTTGAAAAGAATTATGTCTAAGCTTAGACTTGCGGTATCAGACATTAATGTTCATAAATTTAGATATATAGAACATGATGATGATGACCTCAGGTTGCTATGCCCATTATGTAAGCAAACAGTGGAAGGTGAAGTGCATTTTGTGCTGTGCTGTCCAGTATTAGAAGATGTAAGTTAGAATTACATTCTGGTAAAGTATAGTAGACAGCCTAATTTATTTATATTCTGTCTATTCATGGCATCTAGTCACCCGAGCTTGTGCGCAGCCTTGCTTTATATTTGTGTACAGCCTTTAGAATAAGAGATATCTTGGTTTCTTAAGTCATATTTTTTAAACTGATTTTTATTGTGGTGGTTGTGGTTATACAATAACATTTTGTTTTCTTGTGCTTCCTTATTTTTCTCACTAAAATACTAAGCAGCTCGGCAACCCCCCTTCATGTATGGGCCAATGGCCTTTTTGTGAAGAAATCTTTCGAATTCGAGTTCGAGTTCTCTCTCTCTCTCTGGTAGTTTGTACGAACGTCTGGAACTGCAATTTCCCTGAAAACTCAGAGAATGAAGAACTCTGTATCTCTCTCTGTATCTCTCTCTGTATCTCTCTCTGTCTCTCTGTCTCTCTCGTTCTCCGCACCAACATCGCACATCGCCCTCTAACTCTCATTTGCGGTGGCGCGTGTATAATGGTTTTCCTCGCCTCGTGAGTGTCCTTGACCGAAAGCATGTCCTTCACCTTGAAAGAAGTTGGTCAGACCAACGCAGGTTGAGTGAAATCCCAGGTTGAAGTGGGTCAGTCACCTCACCCCTGCTCCCTGCTCCTTCTGGTGTTCAACCTGAGCAGAAAAGAACTCAAGACCATTTACCTTTCGTTAATATGGGTCCGTCTGCTCTCTTGAGAAAATCGGTCTTTTTCCGTCTGATATGAGTGAAAGTGCTACAGTTGGCCACTAAGATCAAGGTTGTTTAAAGGAATGTGGTTTTGGTTTGATCTTATTTTATGCGTGGTTGATGTGGGTTTTTCCCACAACGCGGTGCCCGTCCTGGGTTGACCCTTTTGGTTGGCCAGGGAGTTGATACAAGGAAAAACAGCAGAGTTGGTTTTATACCTTGTTTTAATAGTATATAGCTGCACATTTTAAATCTGAGATTTAAAAGTTGTCGAGGTGACAGCCTGACATGGCCTCTGTGGTCGGCGGGG
>CM054141.1:64006839-64029339 GCA_028751875.1 Rapana venosa
GTTCTGTTAGAGTGGCTGTAAGACAGTGATCTGATACTGCTCTTGTCGCATCTTGTTGGTATCTAATACTTTCGTCATCAGTAAAACCAACTCTCTCTCTCTCTCTCTCTCTCTCTCTCTCTCTCTCTCTCTCTCTCTCTCTCTCTCTCTCTCTCTCTCTCTCTCTCTCTCTCTCTCTCTTTCTCTTTTTCTCTCTTTCTCTCTCACTATCTGTTGTGTGTGTGTGTGTGTGTGTGTGTGTGTGTGTGTGTGTGTGTGTGTGTGTATGTGTATGTGTGGTGTGTTATTCTTTAAAAAAAATCTTATTCTTTTACATATAGGATAAAGGAATAAGCACTGATGTGCTTTTTTACATCCAGTCCCCGTGTGAATGCGGTTTTGTAAATTTTGTCATCTGTTCCCAACGTCACACAATGGCCTACGCTTAGGAAAAGCGGAACAGGATTTAATGTGTGCGCAAGATGTTCTGCGTGCGTACGCACACGGGGCCTCGGCTTATAGTCTCATCCGAAGGATGTGTGTGTGTGTGTGTGTGTGTGTGTGTGTGTGTGTGTGTGTGTGTGTGCGCGCGCGCGCTCGCGCATGATTCTGCGTTGCATTTAAAAGGAATGACTGCCTCTTAGAATGGGTTTTCAATAAAAAAAAAATCATTGGTACGGACAAATTTCTTGTGTAAAAGGTTATTGTATGTATGCTAAATGCATCTGGCATTTGCGATCCAGACTTTACCACCTCGTCCAAAAAGTGGGATACACAAATACCACCACTCAGAAGGCTGTTGACACTTACCTTTGTCTGTTCTTATATCTCAACACTTTTCGGTACATAATTTTTTCTGTGACTCTTAACATTTCCGTCTACTGCCTTTTGTGTTACCTTTTTCGAGGGTTTTTGTGTTTGTTTGGTTTTTTAAACCCAACTTTGTCTACTCTTTCTTGCATGACATCTATAATCGAGGACAGCTTTCCTGCATGGAATTTGGGATGCCCTCTCCTTATTTTCTTATGAGGTTATGACTTTTTTTCTTCAGTTTTTCCCCAGGAACAAATCTCTTAGTTGCTGTGGGTTTTCTTGAGCCAAACGTATATTGCCCATGAATACAAACACTTTACCATCTAAAAATAGCCATGAGAAATTCGTATAAATTACAAGCGTAACTGAAAACTACCAACACGTGAGTACTGAGCACATTAAGCAGCACAAACTGGCGTTACACATTTGATCTCAGTTCATCATTTCACGGGAAAAAAACCTAAAAAATAGATTCAAGATACAGAGAAGAACGAATAGAGGGATTTGGGATAAAATAATGTGATTTAAAAAACATACCACCCACTTTCGAGAGTATGTTCTTTCGAGCCAGAAGGCCCATAGAGCCGGAGCTTATCCCGGTTTCTGTAGCGTTAAGCGAACTGATGGTTTTTCACCACCCCTGTGACAGGACGCTAGTCTGTCGCCAGATACTTCCCCAGCAGAGCTGGTACCCACTTGTACACCTGGGTGGAGTGAGGAAAATAGGAGTAAAGTGTCTTTCCCAAGGACACAACACCGAGCCGAGCGGGGATCGAACCTGCGACCTCTGGATCACGAGTTGACCGCCTAAACCACTCGACCACGGTGCCTCCCTACCCACCCCTACTTTCGAGACGTTTGGGCTAATCCTTCAGATCTCAAAAATCCCCGATCATCATCTATTTCGCAGGCGTGATTGTGGAACGCTCTGATCATCAATCATTTACCTGTAATGGGCACGTCAACGCATAAGCGGTATTTCCTTTCTGTTCCCCCCCGATTCTGAGGCCAGTAACAGACAAGCGATAACAGGCTTGATGCTGATCACTATAGACAGACACTAATCTTAGGGAGGTAAAAAGCAGTTCTGCAAAATACAAATCGGTGGAGCGAGAAATCTGTAAGTTGATGCAGATTTTGGTTAAAGACTTCATCTCTTTTGCTGAAGGAGTGAGAAAATAGGAGAGAGAGTGTTGAAAATAGGAGAGAGAGTGTTCTAAGTGTTGTTCCGAGTGTGTGTGGTGTGTGTGTGTGTGCGTGTGTGTGGTGCATGCGTGCATACGTTGCGCACTGTTTTGAAATCTGTTGTTCATTATGTTTAAGAGAGTTGCATGCCTTAAATGATTGAGTGCAAGCGCTTCGTTATGTTGTTTTTTTACAAATTCAGCGCTATTAAATTCTCATATATTATTATTATTATTATTAGAGAGAGAGAGAGAAGAGAGAGAGAGAGAGGGAAAGAGGAGAGAGACAGACAGACACACACACACACCACATAGACAGATCAGACAGAGACAGACAGACAGACAGGGCAGAGGTAGAGAAAGAGAGAAGACAACAGACAGGCAGACAGAGACAGACAGACACAGAGAAACAAAAGACAGAGAGGGAGGGAGGAGGGAGGAGGGAAAGAGAGAGGAGAGAGAGAGAGAAGAGAGAGAGAGAAGAGAGATAGAGAGAGAGATTGGAAGTGGTATATTAATTTTGAGGTGATAACGATCATCACTTTTATTATTGCAACATATCCCTGGTACTGGTCTTCTAAATGCTGTGCATATTTTATATAAAATGCCTAATCAGTCAATAACTCCGTCCATGAATCAGCCAAATACTTAACTGACCTACTGACTGATCAATCAATTAGTCAACGAATAAGCAAACAAATCAATTGATCAACGAAAGAATACAGTTAATGAACACATTTATGAGCTAATGAATGAATGAATGAGGTAGGTAATGAAGGATGGAAGGAATAAGTCAATGAAAGATTCAGTATTCAACATAATTTAAAAGGTGTTTGAAAATACTACTTTTTATTCATCGTTACATTGGTTCTGATTTACTCCCAGTAAATCTTTCCTATAAGACTATGAACCAAAGTCTAGTACGTGAACTCACACGTAACGTTTCTTTCCAATGTTAAAAAAACCCACCCAAACAAATCACTGGTCATCAGAGAAGAAGCCTACTATAGTTGACTGTAACAATAAACAAAAACCAACAACAGGAAAATGACCATGCACTTGAGACTTTTCAGCAATGCATTGCATTTAAGCATGTATGAAATGATGGATTTGACGCGGCGTATATGCCATTTTCCGCTTGATGTAGAACCTCCCTGGGAAAAGTGCACTTCCTGAGGATTGGCCACCCACCACTTCTGCTGTACTTTCTCCTCACATGCCTCGCTGCCAAGTGCGATAACCGTATGTGTGCCGCAACACAGACCCACACGGCTAAATAGTCACGAAGTGCGCATCATTTTTGACAGTGACTTGAGTTATAGCTGCCTGCCTCTGCAACTAGAAGTGAATGTATCTGTGGCGAGATTGACAGCTGGCAGGAAGAGAGTGGTTGTATCTGATTCTTGCCACAGCTTTCTTCAGAGTGTTTCTTGGACGAAGATTGAATATAATGGACGGGCCATGCAGATTGACGACTTGCTTCTACTCTAGATTTCAAAGGCAATGTTTCTACAAAAGTTACCCCCATAGCAATGTTTTAGTTAGATTTCCTTCCAAGTCTTGTGCTTCTCCATTTTTTTTGTTACTTAAAAAGTCTGTTGGTGTGTGTTTTCTATTTTCCTTTCCTGTATTTCGAGTCTATATTTCAAGACTGCAAAATGCACGTTGTATGATCTACTATAAAGCATTACATCATTCTGCTAGCTCAGCGATTTCCATTTGTTCTGCTTGTCTGTTTTCTCCGTTTCACTTTAACAACTATTGTTTATCATCTTTCCGTAGTCATCCATTAACTGATACTTTTGGAATTTTCTGAGAATTTATTTCCCGTAGGTTCGTGAGTCTCTTGAGGTATAAGGAGATATAAAGATGGTTATTTACTGACTTGTTGACTAATTGGTGATTGACTGATTGGCTGATTGCTTGATTTATTCGAAGATTGGCGACTATAGGATTTTACTGTAAGAAAAAGAGACATGTGTCCGCGGCTGCCACTGCAAAATATTTTTTACATTTCTAAATATCACACATGGACCACCCCTTCAAAAGAAACAATCCCCAAACCCAATATAACAACGAGAAAAACCTCACACGCACATAAAGGCACCCCCCAAAACAACAACAACTCCACAACAACAGCAAAAACAAAAAATACAAGAAAAAACCAAAGAAAGAAACAGAATAACAAAGCAGCATCCGCAACAACAACAAACCAAAACTAAAACAAAAACAGCCCCTCCTCCCTCCTTCAGAATGAAAAGACAAATTACCCATGATAAAAACCAAGTAGCGAATCACTTGACGTGTTACTAGAAGAATCAGACTTCACGTACAGACAAATGATGATAACCACATGGAACGACCTCCCTCTTCCACTTCGCCAAAAGCCTTCATTTGATTCTTTCAAATCTAGCCTCAAAACGCACTTATACTCTACTCGAGATCTTCCCCTGTTATCTGTTCCTACTTCTCAATAGCTGCCTTCACCTCCACCACCCCCACCTAAGTGTGTTGTGTATATAAATTTGATATTTGTTTATCTTGATATTTATGGCTGGTTGCATGCGTGTGAATGATTTGAATGCAAGCGCTTTGATTTGTTTACTCTGCAAGATTCAGCGCTATATAAATTCCATACATTATTATTATTATTATAACGACAAGCATTACACAAGCTCTTCCTACGTAATTCATTCACACAAATGGCATCAGTGCAGAAGTAAAATTGTGGGATTTCATGCAAGGAAACGTAACTCTTCCAAGTTGTCTCTCTTCGCTCTTCCCTTCCCCCCTCTCCTTATCGCTCTGGCTGTTGCTGTAAAACGGTTTATGGCGGGCTGTGGCAGACACCAATATCGTAAGTCATCATCACTTCAAAACGAATCGCTGGCATCTAACGATCGTTCTCTCCAACTGCTTTTTCACTCAAAAGACGAAAGAAAAAGGATGAGCCCAAATAACTGTCCTCCCTTTGATAGCTTTTCGGGAGACTGGGTGTGGTAGATTGTGTCCAGTTGTAGGCCAGATGTGGAAAGACCAGGATGGGCGGTGTTGGAGTAATGCACTAAAACAGCAGGTGTGGGGACAGACAATTAATGGCTAGGTTAAGCTTTCAGCTTTCCCAACGAGGTATTGTATTGTACTGCGTTGGTTTGTATCGTTTCGTTGTGTATAGAATTGTACTGCGTTGTATTGTATTTGCAAGGAATTGAATCGCATAAGTCTTTTTAATCATAACAGATTTATCTGCAAAAAAACCCTAAACGAACGCCGTTCTCCTTGAGGAGACCGCTTCTCCACACGAGTAGCATCACCAATGAAAAAAGTCCTTTCTGTAAGTTCATATGTTGCTGTACACCAGTGGCTTTTTTCTACAGAACTTTGCTAGGGACAGCTCTGTTAGTACCGTAGATTTATTGCGTGCTCTAAATGCTAGCTGCACCCGCACCTCAGCTTATTGTCTTATCCGAAAGACCAGCCACCCCACTCATCCTGAAATGTTACCTAACAGGGAATATTTCGTTTGCGCTTCATAACATCTGCCAGAAAATCTACGCGGTAGGGACCTGACCAAACGTACACATCGATGCGCTGACGAAACATGGGAATATAATGGATGTTTCTTATGCATTTCTTTTGTTTGTAAATTTTGTTTTTTTAAACCTCTTTCAGCCATGACAGATTTCTCCGCTGTAAAATTCGGTCTGCTATTTATAAAAATCATTAATTCTTTTATTTCGAGGAAATGGAACAAGCCTTCATGTCTTTTTCTTTACACCCAATCCCCCTATGCATGTGATTTTGTAGATTTTATCATCCGTTCCTACGGGCACACAATTGCCTACTCTTTCAAAAAGCGGAACAAGTTTTAACGTGTGCGCGAGACGAACTGCAGGCGTTCAACACAAGGGACATCGGTTTACAGTTTTATCCGAAGGATTTTCGAGGGAGTGGAGTAGGCACTGATGTCAACTCCAGAGGAAAATACCCCTTGAACAGACATCTCGGAGGTGGCTCGAACCGGGGCCACTTCATAGCAACGTAGCAGCTTATGTGATGTCACTTAGTTTATTTTTCCTGTCTGGAGATGAATTTGTTTTTCTAGGAGAATGTCTTTCTGTACAGAAGCTGGCCAGGAGACAGCTCTTTTTCTTGCCATGGGCTCCACTCATAGTTAGTTAACGTTTATAGCCCGCCCACCAAAGAGGCTACATCATGGCTATTGCTGTGGGTTCTTTTATGTTCACTGATTGCATGGTGCTAACAAAATCTTGGTTTGTCGACTCGTCTAAAAGACGAGCACCCAGACCACTACTCACAGTCTAATGGATGGATAGGGTGGCGGTGAGGGAATTGTGCTCCGGCTAGGAATCAAACCTACTACACCACTGGTCTATCCATTGGCATCCACCCAACAAGGACATGGTTATATTGCAGAATTTCCAATTGGCACGCGCGCGACTGATCTGTGGTACTGTGTACTGATGAGCATCGGAAGTTCTGTAAGTATGTTGACCTCTGAAATCGCAAACATCTCCAGAACCATCAGCATTAAACGCTCATCCTCGTATAAACCCTGCTACCTTGCTCTGAGACAGCAAACGAAACAAGAATTATACCACGGAAGCTGGTTGTATGATGTAAAGGGCAGTTAAGGACGCAGCTGTGTGGATTCTGGTTAACGGTCGACATCACGTGGAGAGAGCGAGCTATCGATATCGACCTTCCCCTGACCTCTGGAAACTGGACGCAACAGGTCACTAAGCGAGGATGCTGAGCGGAAAAAGTCAGCCGAGCATAGGGAAATCCCTTTGCAGAAAAGCTTGTCTGCTAGAAAAGTACTTTGTGCTTAATGTGGCGTTTTCTTGGTCTGTCTTGGTCGCCATTCTGGTGAAGGGTGCACATCTTTTTTTTCCTGCGTGTGGCAATGTTGGGAACCTCCCCACCTTCCCTCAGAGTCCTGGGTGCTGTGAGAGAGAGAGAGAGGGGGGGAGAGAAGAGAGAGAAGAGAGAGAGAGAGAGAGAGAGAGAGAGAGAGAGAGAGAGAGAGAGAGAGAGAGAGAGAGAGAGAAAGAGAGAGAAAGAGAGAAGAGCGAGAAGAGAGAGAGAGAGAGGAGAGAGAGAGAGAAGAGAGAGAGAGAGAGAGAGAAGAGGAAGAGAGAGAGGGGGGAAGAGAGACAGGGAGAGAGAGAGAGAGGAAGAGACAACAGAGAGAGATAGAAAGAGAGAGAAAGAGAGAAGAGCGAGAAGAGAGAGAGGGAGAGAGAGAGAGAAAGAGGGAGAGAGAGAGAGAGAGAGAGAGAGAGAGAGAGAGAGAGAGAGAGAGAGAGAGAGAGAGAGGAGAGAGAAGAGAGAGAGGGAGAGGAGAGAGAGAAGGGAGAGAGGTGATGGTCCTGGTGTGTGCGTGCGCACGCGATTGCGTGTGTGTGTATGTATGTATGTGTGTGTGTGTATGGATGGGTGTGTGTGTGTGTGTGTGTGTGTGTGTGTGTGTGTGGATGGGTGGGTGCAGGTGTGTGGTGTGTGTGTGTGTGTGTGTGTGTGGATGGATGGGTGCGGGTGTGTGTGTGTGTGACGTAGATTGTTGTCGGCTTTTAAAATACTATGTTATTTCTTAATCTGTATTGTTTAATAATGCATGCTGTGTAATGAAAATTTTTAAGATGCCACTCATAATTTCTCTGGTTGAGACATTAAAGTAGTCTTGAGTCGTGAGTCTGTTCAACTCTCCTTACCTTAACATACTGTACAGACTGGGCAGACAGGGTCTAGGAGAGTTGTTTTTTTTCATACGTTGATGTTCAAATTGCTAATATTTGGTGAGTAATTAGCCCACACAGTCTGTGCATGTATAAGTGTATACACAAAAATGTGCATGATTTCACTTTATTTTTTATTTTTATTTTATTTTTATTTTATACCACTTTAAGTCACGAGATTTCTCTGCGTGAAATTCGGGCTGCTCTCCCCGGGGAGAGCGCGTCGCCACAAGGGCTGCGCCACCTTTTTTTCCTTTTGGTCTGCAACTGTATTTGTTTCCCTATCAGAGTGGCTTTTTTTCTAAGAATTTTGCCAGGGACCACTCTCTTGTTGCCGTGGGTTCTTTCACGTGCGCTGAAAATTTTGTGTAACACACGGAACCTCGGTTTATCGTCTCATCCGAAAGACTAGCGCCCAGACCACCACTCATAGTCTAATGGATGGGGGAAAAGTTTCGGGCCCAAACGGGATACGAACCACCGCACACATACGACCCGGACTTTTCACATTCTAGACAGGCGCGTTACCTCTAGACCACCGACCATTTATAAGTGAGTATCTCAATGCGGTTTTATAGTATTGCACTCTAGTGGCTTGGTCTCACTTTTAGTGCAAATCAGATGAATAGATAACACGATAGACAGGTAGGCACGTAGGTAGGTAGCTTGAGAGAGAGAAAGAAGGGGGATTGGGGTGAGAGAGAGCTTTGATAAGTTTTAGGTCTTTATTCAGTTCCTACCACACACACACACACACACACACACACACACACACACACACACACACACACACACACACACACACCACACACACACACACACACCAACACACACACACACACACACCACACACACACACACACACACACACACACACACACACACACACACACACACACACACACACACACACACACACACACACACACACTGACTTTAACTTGTGACCTTGAGGATGGGACACAACGTGTGCGGGGATGGGTGGAGCGGAGATATGGAGAAAAAGCAGGATAGAAACGTCACAGAAGGTGAGGCAGCAAAAACAAGAAAAGAAACCAAACCCTAAAGGATAATTAATCATCATCTTCTATGGACAATTTTGCAACGTTCATTGAATGCATCAAGTGTTCTGTCATTTCATTTCAGAAAATTTTTCATTTGGAAGCAATTTTTTTCCGATTGGCTGAAACATGACAGTGAACCAATCAGCGTGTCTTCCGTTTTCTTTTCTTCTTTTTCTCGTTAGCCTTTTTATATTTCATTGAGGCTTTCTTGTTTGTATGATTTTTACAGCAAGAATTGTTGAATCACGAAATATTTTGCACTAGAAAAGGTTACCTTCGCTGTTGGGCATAATTCTTGTCAGAAATCGCCTTTCTAGCGCAGCGAACTGATTAAAGAATAAAAATGGCTGTGAAGCTGTCAACATTTTCATTCAGGAAGTAGAAGAGTTGTCTTCCTTTAACTCTTGCCGAGGATTGGCGTAAAGTGCTGATCATCACCGGAAGAGACAGGAGGCGCCACCTGAGGTATAGAAAACAAACGTGTTGTCGCTGTGGCTTTGAAATCACATTCGTCACCTAAAACTGTCTTGATTACACGGTATTATTTTCATGATATGCATTCCTTGCTGATTTCTACGCTGATGATAAGCGTCCTGAATAGACGAGTGGATGAAAGACAGACAATCATGCTCATTGTTTCTCTTTTCCCCTCAGCTCCGTTGAGAGTGATTGAGGTGCCGCGCTTTTCCCCCTTCTTTGTCGTGGAACGCTCAGACAGCTACTATTGTCGTCTGTCATAAGATCGAGGAAAATGCGCTGCACTGCCGTGAACTCTTACCTCCGACAAGTCAGGCCAAACATCCGAATTCGGCGTGGGAGAGAATTGTTATCTTTATTTCTGGAAAAAAGGTGCAGGAGAATGGACCAAGACGCAGAAAATAGACAAGAAGGAGCTGACAGGAAGAAATGGAGCAAGGCAGAAACAAAATGAGGGATTGAAGAGAGGGAATTCCCAGCACATAATGTCCAGAAGGCGGTGATGCTATTTACACTGACAGGTCCTAGGCATCCTCACGGGGGAGACGTGCCAGGCACACTGAAGAGTTGTCCACCACCTCCTTCACTTATGCTGATTGTGTCCCAAAGAGACACACAAGACAGGAATGGACAGAGGGCCGCATCCTGCAGGGCATGAACAACGTTAAGGCGCTAAAGGTTTCCTAAGCCTGAGTATTCCCAAATTTAATGGTTTTCCTGGCCAGTTCGCTAGATGCTGCATCCATTATTTTTTCCTGCCCACCCCTTCGTCTCCTCCCCTCTACAGTTCCCTTGAGATCAGTTTTTGCAACGCAGTTAGATCTTTTCCCCATCGTCATTTTCTGTTCTCATCTAATGTCAGTAGAGTTTCATATGGGTCATCCTATTGTTTGGTGGATTAGCGCGTTTGTTACAATCAAACTTTGAGTATTGAAATCAAACTTGTTTACAGAAGGACATTGTCTTCTTTGGATTAGGGATAATGATTCTTCCCTAACGTTTGCTGTCCTGAAGTAGACAAACCATGATTCATGTTATATGCGTGCTTAGCAGCGACGTGCGTGTGGGTTTCTTTTTGTTTGTTTGTTTGCTTTTGTTTTGCTTTTTCGGGGAGGGGAGAAGGTATATCTAAACTGCTTGAATGCTCAGGTTTCTGTTTAGCACTTTAAAAAGATAAAGAATCAGAATCTTTTCTCTCAGCCTGTCTGCCTGTCTGTCTGTATGTCTGTCTGTCAAAATATACAGAATCAGAATCTTCTCTTGCTGCTTGTCTGTCTTTCTTCTCTCTGTCTGTCTCTGTCTCTTTCCACATGAGTGTGTGAGAGATAGATAGATAGATAGATTGAGAGAGAGAGAGAAAGAGAGAGAGAGAGAGAGAGAGAGAGAGAGAGAGAGAGAGAGAGAGAGAGAGCTGGGTCTAACTTTGTGCAATCTTTAGCACATACAATCCAAACTTCGCAGTTTCTAAGGAGAGTTCATCTTCGCACATTTGTCGCTGCTGTTGAACAGGGATTTAGGATTTTTTGTTGTATTTGCAAAAAAAATCTTGTTTCGTGGGTTTGACAGAAATCTGTATTAAGAAAATGATCTTACTTCAAAATCATTGCTAGTTATAGCTATGTGTATTGAAACGGGGTTGCGCAATGTAAAAGCAGTGTAATGAGATATGACAGCACATTGGTCAGCAAGTTTCTGTATTGCAGTTTTTAATTTTCTCAAGGCACCATTGCCTCTTGAACATCCCATAATATCATGTTTTGTCACGTCTGGCTGGATAAGCACACAGCAGATGTGGCTGCAAAACAGGATGCATGTAAGCATCCTCACGTGCTTGTTTGGATAATTTCCAGTTTCTGCAATCCACCGACCGCTGAAGGGAATATAATGTCAAGATCTGTAATCAGCAGACGTTATTTTTATGTCATGTACACGAAGGGGCAGTAAAGCACCACATGGCTGGGCCTGCACACGTACACAAGCTAACCTGGGAGGTTGTAAAAACCACCACCATTAATTCACCAGGAACCAGTGGGTATTTGAACCAGCGATCTGCAGCCTAAGAACCATCAAGTTGAGATATGCAGTCAGTGCAATGCAGCCACTAGACTGTAACGCTCTTAAGCAAACACAAAAAAGTCCCAAAGAAGACACAGAATGTTCAGCTGGAACTGTTTATTACGCGAAGGACAGTTCAAGACGCATCCATCTGCATTCTGTTCATACTCAATGTGAAGGAAGAGACGTCGACTGTTTCCTGGCCTGCAGACGCGAGGTGTAACCGGTTAGAAGGCAGGGACGCGGAGTGGAAACAGTCGATGAAGCTTAGCCAGGGAACTAACTGCATGACAGCCGTTCTGGTAGAGATGCTGATGTCAGGGTTCATACGCCGCCCTTCAGTTTTTCTTCGGTTTGTTTGCTCCATTGGGAAGCACGTCCATTTTCCTTGTGGTGGCAGCATTGTTGACTGTCTGCTGACGTCAGAGTCTGGGCTGGGTCTTATGGAAACTCAACAGCCATGAAATGCTGGCTGCAGAGGTGTGATAGAATGGTTCTGATGGTGGCTGTGGTTGTGTTGTAAGAGAGGACAGAGTGGAGAAGTGCATTATGATGTCATAGTACTTTTAGTCAGGAAGCTGCTCCAGTTTGCTGTTTTCCCTGAGCATCACCAGGTCCTGGACATTCCATTAATGCTTCATCATCTCTGCCAAGGAATACATTTTTGCTGCTGCTTAACCAACTCTTCAACCTGATGTGCTGTTTCTTCTTCTTCTTCTTTGTCGTTGAATGCTCAGACACCAACTACTGTTGTCTGTTATATGAGCAAAAATTTGTCGCGCACGTACTGTTTAAGCCTTGAGAATCTGATATTTTCCACAACAAATGTAGACATAAATTGCAGACATTTTAGCTGGCAAAATTAGTTTAACTTCTTTTTGATGTAAACACAAAGGAGAAGAAAGACACATATAGATGGAAACTGTAAAAAATCCTATATTCAGTCTATCAAGTGATGGCAAGATTCAAACCCCAAACCTGTGAATGTAGTACCATAAGTTCGTTGAATTATTGCACCAAAAAACCCAGACAAAAACCCCAACAGGATATTCTGCTAAAATGCATGTTACGTGAAGAGCAGTTAAGGATGCACCCACGTCAGGATTCGTGCATCGGCCTGTTTTGGCACATGTCTGAATAGTTAAAAACCGAGGATCCTGAGCGGAAACCATCAATGAAGCATGACTAAAAAACTGCAATGAATGCGTTCTGGTAGAAGCTGATTTCACGGCCAGTGTGCACTGCTCTCTCTCTCTCTCTCTCTCTCTCTCTCTCTCTCTCTCTCTCTCTCTCTCTCTCTCTCTCTCTCCTTGCATTGCGCAATATCCTAAGGCAAAGTCCAGGCCATGCCCAACCACTGCTTTACTGTAAAAAAACAACAAAAACAGGAAAACTAGTGCAGCAAGCAACCAATCCGATCCAATCCAATCCAATCCGATCCAATCCAATCCGATCTGATCAAGTTATCATGTTATCAATCTTGATAATTGTTTCATGGACAAAGTGTCAGCCAGTTGCAATTTTAATTCTATTGGTAACCAAGTTTGGATGATTCCATTGCCTGTGTTAATGGGGTTGTAGTTATAAAGGTTGTGTGTGTGTATGTATGTGTGTGTGTGTGTGTGTGTGTGTGTGTGTTGTGTTGTGTGTGTGTCTGTGTATGTGTTGGTTGTTCCTTTATTTAACGTCTGATCACTTAATGCTGATGTGTGTGTGTGTGTGTGTGTGTGTGTGTGTGTGTCTGTGTGTGTGTGTGTGTCTGTGTGTGTGCTGATGTTTAGTAGTGTGATGTGATGTGTAATGTAATATTGTGGTGTGGTGTGGGGGTAATCTGTGTGTAGGGGTGGGGTGGGTGGGCGGAGCATGTGTTTATGATTATATCTGCGTGAAAGAATAAAATTGGGGTGATGGGTGTTGTGATGTGTACGTGTGCCTGCGTGTGTGCACATGCAAGTGCGTGTGTGTGTTTTACAGGAGTACCTACTATCTTCCAGTCTGCCCACGACAACAAGCCTGAACAAAGATGGAAAGCGCTGTTGCTGTTCAATACCCGCTTGCTCAGGAACAGTCACCAGGGACTGACATGACTCTGGAATCTCCCCACCCCCTACCCCCTACCATATTCCCACTACTACCCCCACCACCACCACCACTCATCTCTTTTCATCCCCATAAGTTTCCTTACCCACTTCACACCGATTCCAGAGCCACAATCACAACCTCCACTCTCCCTCTGATCCCAAACCTAACCACCTCTCTCCCCTCTCTCTCTCTCTCTCTCTCCATCAGCGATGTCCTCCACTTCTACAAATCCCACCAAAGACGTACCTCTCAAAGCACGAGTCACCGTCGTCATCAGCGATCATACAGCTTTAACACACACACACACACACACACACACACACACACACACTGTAGGCCTACGGCTCTTCCCCCCAAAACGCACGCTTGCCGCTGCCAAAATCGCACACAGCTGCTGCGCCTATAGACGCACTGTGGTTGGTTCGCGGCCTCTCGCATGGCGGCACACGTTAGTCTGCTGTGCCTGATTTAAAACCGCCAAATAACCAGCCCCCCCTTAAAAATCCTGCCCAGCGTTCTGAGATTGGGGAAGAAGTTGATTGTTTTGTGCTATGTGGAGGAGCTAACTGTGATGGGGTGGCCAGTTGTGATGGCGTTGTTTTGATTGCTTGAAAGGAGGGGGAGGGATTGATTCCTTGATCAGTGTGTTTGTGAATGGAAGAAGGTTCCTCCAGTGGATGTCTTCTGGTTTCGTTTTCTGTTTTGGACTGGTGCTGTGTAGATGTAGTAGAGGCGGCAGAGTTGTGTTGGAGTGTCTAAGAGTTTCTTTGCCTTGGCAGAGTTCCTCCTTTGGTAAGAATAAATTATGTTTTCGTTTCTTTGTTTTTTTTTCTTTCTTGTGTGTTAGTGTGCTGTGATTTTTGTTGTTGTTACCTTAATTAAATGGGATTTTTGGGGACAAGGTATCAGATGTCTTGTGGTTTTTTTCTATACTGTTATATATTTTAAAAAAATCCTGTTTATAATGCGATGATATCAAACATGTTTTTAAAAAAGATTGGAGACGAAAGGGGATAATACCAACACAGTTTAGAAGTTTTTTGTTAACATAGATACAGAGAGAGAGAGAGAGAGAGAGAGAGAGAGAGAGAGAGAGAGAGAGAGAGAGAGAGAGAGAGAGAGAGAGAGAGAGAGACTTTATGTGTCTGTTTGTCTGTTTTGAGTGCCCGCCTGTGCCATCAAAATTAATGTCTGTCCTTGTCTGTTTCTCTTTGTCTGTTTGGCTGTTTTTCTCTGTCTCTTTTTCTCTCTATTTTCGCTGTCTCTCATTCAAGCACCACATTTTCACCCACCCACCCACCCCACCACACACACACACACGCGCATGCACGCACGCACGCACACACGCACGCACACACACACACACACATACGCAAGCCTGCAACTTAGCACCATGTGTAAAGACTTCTTTTATATCTATGTTTTCTTCAATTAAGTAAGTTCGCAACATCTAATTTAGGAAATGTCCAGTGTTATCAATCAGCAGATAATTATCTGTTATTGATGCACTGTAAAAGAAAAAGGAAATTATCTCCAACAAGTTATCGTGTTAGTAAGGTTTCTCGTAATATAAATGCTTTTATATCTATTCTGATGTGCTTCGTTTACCGCTTTTTAAAAATCCTTAACATTCATAATACCATTCATCAGGTCAGCATTGTTATCATCGTCAGACAGTTGTTTCGTCATTGCATCTGTCTTTTTTCGGAATAAAAATAAAGACATTTCATGAGACACTTACCAAGGTTACAGTTTCCTTAAATGTATTTTCCTAATAAGAGTTCTACCATTCTTTCTAGGCTTCTTTCCTTTTCCTTTCTTCAATTTTCCTGTTTTTTAAAAACATAAAATAGTGTACCATTAACTAGGAACATTTTTGAAACAATCGATTTTTAGCATTGCATTCAGCTAAATTATCGCGCGCGCGTGCGTGCGTCCGTGCGCGCGCGTGTGTGTGTTTACTTTTTTATTTTATTATTTTATTTCTTTTATTTCGAGGATAATGGAATAAGCACTCATGTGCTTTTTTTTTTTAGCAGTCCCCGTGTGTATGCAGTTTTGTAAATTTTGTCATCCGTTCCTACCGGCACACAATGGCCTACTCTTCCGTGTGTGTGTGTTTTGAACATTGTTTCGAGCTTTGGAATATTTAATATCACTGTTCACAATGCAGATACAATGTTGCAAGAGATATAATATCATATTTTGCTTTGTTCAGTTTACCTGCAACTAAAATATTACATGATATTAGTATAGTAATAAACAAAATCACACATACACACACACACCCACACCCACACACACGTACGCACGTACGCACGCGCGCACACGCAGGCACACACACACACACTTTTTCTTTAGTTCTCTCACACTCTCTGTCTGCTTGTACGTCTGTCTTTCTGTCTGCCTCGCACACACACACACACACACACACACACACACACACACACACACACACACACACACACCACACACACACACACACACACACACACACACACACACACACACACACACACACACACACACACACACACACACTCCACCAACTCATCCATCACTCTCTATCTCTCTCCATCTCTTTCACTCACTTTCGTACTCGCAATCTGTGGAGAACGGAAAATAAGATTGAATTTTCATGTAGATTTTCCACTAGAATGAAATTGGAATATTGACTTGAAAAGAAAAAAAAAAGACTTGAGTTCAAGCGAAACTGTCAGAGTAAGTTTGCTGCAAAACAATAGAAAAGAGAGAGAGCTGAATAACGATAAAAAAAATTCTCCACCAGTTTCCCTTAGGAAAAAAAGCAAATACCTCCCCCCCACCCCCACACACACAAATAAAAACCATCTATCTCAGCGTAGAGTTAATGTTTGCATCAATGAAAGGTAAACATACACAGTGTGTTTGATGTCAAAAACCACCCCATCCACCTAGACTGAATGTTTGTTTTTTGCTGTTAAACGGATTTGGAATAACAAATGTCAACGCGTTCAATCTTTCTTTTTCTTGTTTCTTTCTTTCTTTCTTGTCTGTTTTTATTTGTCTTTTTAAAGAGAATCTTTTTTTCTTTCTTTCTTTTGCGTTCTTCACTTTATTTGTGCATTTTTTGTTTTTTTCCCCTTTCTTCCTCCCCCCTGTTCATTTCCTTCCTTTTTAAACGCTTGTTTTGTTTTGTTTTCTTTTTTCTTTCTTTCTCTACCCCCCCCCCCCCCCTCACACTTTTTTTCTGCTCTCTCATCTTCTGTGACGTTTTTGTCCTGCTGTTCCCACGCCGCTCACTTTTAACTCTCCGCCCCATCCACACCCAGATCCGTTCTGTGGCACCCTCAGTGTTAATAGTCCACAGGGAACTTATCAATAATAATAATAATAATAATAATGTATGGAATTTATATAGCGCTGAATCTTGTAAAGCAACAAATCAAAGCGCTCAGATTTCATTTCATACCACTTTAAGTCACGGCAGATTTCTCTCCGTGAAATTCGGGCTGCTCTCCCCGGGGAGAGCGGGAGAGTGCGTCGCCACAAGCGCAGCGCCACCCATTTTTTTCTTTTTCATGTCTGCAACTGTATTTTGTTTCCCTATCAGAGTGGCTTTTTTCTAAGAATTTTGCCAGGGACAACTCTCTTTTTGCCGTGGGTTCTTTTACGTGCGCTAAATAATTACGTGTAACACACGGGACCTCGGTTTATCGTCTCATCCGAAAGACTAGCGCCCAGACCACCACTCATGGTCTAATGGATGGGGGAAAAGTTTCCGGTCCAAACGGGGTACGAACCGCCGCACACTTCAGACCCGGACTTTTCGCTTTCTAGACAGGCGCGTTACCTCTAGACCACCGATCCACTATATGTCACACAATGTCAGGCCGCGTATGGCCACCAGCCAGAGGGCCCCTGCACTGCTGCTGGGTCACTTTGGTGCTATTGGGTAGAACCTATTCAGAGCTAATACATGCACGACGCCACCTACTAAGCCCCCTTAATGACGACAAGCATAGCTTAGTGGCGGAGCCAGACTGAATGAGACACCCATTCGGGGTGGTGACTTGCCACAACGTCCCGCCAACGACTTTCTTCTGCGAACCTCCAACCCCAAAGGCTTTGACACAAACTCATCACATGCGCAGAAGTGCATCCGAGATCGAAAGTGAGATCACCACGACATGAGAGCAACAGGGGCCACCGAATCAGAAACAGTCTCTTTTAATGAATGATAATCGATGGTAATGAGGATGATGTAATGCTGCTGCAATCGAAGGACACTTGGTTTGAGACTACTTGACAGGGCTGTGTTCTAACGTTCCTATCGGGATATATCCCGGTGTCAACCGGGCCCCGAGAGATACAGACACCTGCAGTGTTGGTCAGGTAATTTGAACAACACTCTAAGCTCGACTGTGTGGTCCCAGTCTTTCCAATAAGCCCACAGCAAACTCAGTCTGAGTTGGAGCCGGCCGGATTTAAAAACAAACATTATGACCCTTAATGAACCTTCCAAACAGTAACCCAATCCGTTAACGCCTGCACAAAGGCGGTTGCTTTGTTTCTTTTTTCATCTTCCTCCCTTGTTCACTTTCGTCCCTCCTCCCTTCCTTCGTTGTGTATCTCTCTCTTTTTCCCTCTCTGTCTTTCTGTCTGACTCCGCTCTTTCTGAGGTTTGCGATCTCCTGTGGAATAATATTCTGACTACAGTTAATGTCCACACAGGTTTTAATATCTCCAAACAGAAACATCATTCATTGTTATAGTTAATGAAGGAATTTTGACGTGTGTGTTTTCTGTACGATATAATTTCCTGTTTGTGTTTACCAGTTTGTTTCTCTGTCGATCAATCTGTCAGTCAACCAGCTTTTCTGTCTATCTGTCTTTATGTCTTGTGAAATGTTTGCCCTCTGTCTTTCTGTCTCTTTCTCACAATGTAACCTTCTTTTAAATCTAGGACTAATGAAAATCTGATAATGCAATGCCAGAGCATTACTGGTATGATTGTTACACTATTTTTGATAGGAATGTACAATTACTGGTGTGTTCAAATAGGATCAGCTTTTGGCTGTGCTGTTAAGTTATTGTTCCCCTTTATTTTTTAAAGGTATTTTAGAAAGGGGGGATGTTGAAAAGGGAGTGCGGATGTGTTACGGAAGATGTGGAAGGTCATGCCTTTATTTAACTATAAGCATTGATTCCTTCTTTCTTTCTTTATTGTTTGAGGGTAAGATGTAAAAAGTCGGCTCCTGCTTATTCCTTTCCCTTGTTAGAAAAAAACACGCAACATCGTTCGTTCTCCCCTCTCTGGCATAGACTGTGTCCTGTGTATGTGACTGCCTCGCTTTTTTATGATGGTTTACTTTCGTTACTGTCATTTTTATCCAAATTCTTGATACGTTTCAATGCTTGATTGCGTAGGTAAATGATCGGTTAAGATTAATTTACTTATTTTGACTGAGGGCTGAATGGAAAAACCCCATCATTGTGCGTGTTCTTCCCCCCTATAAATAAAACAAGGTTCACTATTCATTACTCTCTGTGTCTGTTTTTCTGTGTCCGTGTGCCTTTATCTCTCTGACTGTCTATATTTTTTCTGTCATCGTCATTGTCATCTCCACCACCACCACCACCACCACCACCACCACCACCACCACCACCACCACCACCACCACCACCACCACCGTCGTCGTCGTCGTCGTCGTCGTCATCGTCGTCGTCATCGTCGTCGTCGTCGTCATCATAATCGTCAGCCTCCCCTCCTCCTTTTTATCATCATCATCAGCATCATCATCAGCATCAGCATCAGCATCAGCATCAGGATCATGATGCAGTTACAAGCACAGAAGAAGATGAGGCACTACGCATCTTATATATCCCACCAGTAATGGATATCAAGACGAGAGAAAAAAAACAATAACTTGACTTTGAATTGGGTGTATTGATCGAGAAATTCATATAATGAAGACGATGTAGTAATGAGTGATAAAACTGAGGAAAATGACAACGACCGACCACGGGTACGATGATGAAGATGACAACAACGATGATGATGATGCTGGCACACTGCTGCTATTGAGGATAACGATGATGTTGATGCTGATGCTGATGCTGATAACAGTGGACTAGAACTAACTTTCGGCCTGGGCCAGAGCCAGCTCAGGCCTACACATGCACCCTCCGTGACCGCACACACACACACACACACACACACACACACACACACAACACACACACACACCACACACACACACACACACACACACACACACACACACACACAGACACACACACACACACACACACACACAGACACAGACACACACACAGACACACACACACACAGACACACACAGACACACACAGACACAGACACACACACAACACAACACAGACACACACAGACACACACAGACACAGACACACACACAAGACACAGGACACACAACACACACACACACACGCACACACACAGAGACACAGAACACAGACAACACACACAACACACACATACACACACACACACACACACACACAACACACACACACACACACACACACACACACACACACACACACACACACACACACACACACACACACACACACACACACACACAAGAATCACTCATCTACACATCCGTCATTGTTCTGCTACACATACCCTTTCCTTTTCGTCGTTACCAAACTAATCACTAAACGGGTGCATACAGTTAATTACCAGCATCACAACGGGTGTTTGGCTTGCATTACATACACCAGACTAGATCCCTACAAAGATCTGACAACAGGAAACATCGATACACACACACACACAGACACAGACAGACAGACAGACAGACAGACAGACACAGACACAGATACACACACACACACACGCGCGCGCACACATACACGCACGCACGCACGCAGAACATCTTGCGCACACGTTAAATCCTGTTCCGCTTTTCGTAAGAGTAGGCCATTGTGTGCCGGTGGGAACAGATGACAGAATTTACAAAACCGCATACACACGGGGACTGGATGTAAAAAAGCAATAAGTGCTTATTCCATTATCCTCGATATAAAAGAATAAAATAAAAATAAACACACTCACACACACACCACGCACGCATGCACGCACGCACGCATGCACGCACACACGCACACACACACACACACACGCACGCACCACGCACGCACCACACACACACACACACACAACCACACACACACACGCACGCACGCACGCACGCACGCACACACACACACACACACACACACACACACACAGAGAACGAATGAATCGATCCAACAGTATTTGATTCATAGCAGTCATGCCGAAGCACATGTCCAGCTTTCTCTCGCAGTGTTAAGTCACCACCACAATCACACTTGTTGACCTGTGGTCTATGTCACCGGACTGTTGACCAGGCGAGACGTGTCCGCCAAGCGAGGAAATCTCACCTGACTCCAGTCAATAGCAATTCCAGATGATGCCAAGAGCAGTGGATGTGATAGAGGAGTACTGGGGTGAAGTATACAGGTAGGTAGGTAGGTAGGTGGGTGAAGGTATTTAGAGCAGGTATGCACATGTACATGTATGTATGCGTAAGTCGAAGGTTGCACATGCTGAGCACACTGACTTTGCAGGCATGCATGCACAGTGTAACACACACACATACACACACACACACACACACACACAGACACACACACACACACACTCACACATACACTCACACACACACACACAAGCGCGCGCATGCATAGAGAGAGAACTCTCTGGCGCACATGCATATCTCTTGGGTATTAGCTCACACACTGGTGCACACAGAAGAATGTTGTACATAACCATGCAGATGTTTGGGTCGACATGCGTGTGCTTGAACAGGCGCGCACGCGCGCGAGCACACGCAAAACCACACACACCACACACACACACACACACACACACACACACACACACACACACACACACACACACACACACAACACACACACACACACACGCGCGCGCACACACACACACACAGAGTGTGGGAGATAAGTGTGTGTATATGTACGTGTGTGCATACGTGTGGCGAGCACGCACGCACGCGCGCGCGCGTGTGTGTGTATACATGTGTGTGTATCACCTGTCAAAATATAGCCTGGAAGTTAAGAAAACATTCAGAAACAATGTACCTACCCAGGTTGAGTTTTACTTGGAGCCCAGCACTGTGGAAAGACTGAGAGGACTATTCCTCAGCATCTCAGAAGTGTGCCGTAGATTTGTCGTCAGCGACAATCCATGAGCAAACAAACCCAACACGTACTTGGCTGACGTATCCTCCTTTGTCTTTCTTTCTTTTTCGTTCGTTTCTCTACAAGATCCTACATATTTATTTCAAACCTAAGATTTTCCTCTCCTGCTTCATCTCATAGTTTTTTCCTGCCTTCAACAGCCAAGATTCTTTTGCCATGCCAGGGTGTGTAACCTCTGTGTGTGTGTGTGTGTGTGTGTGTGTGTGTGTGTGTGTGTGTGCGCGTGCACGCACATTTGGACTTGATGGAACTATTACTTGTTGCTGGTTGTATGACTGTGTATGAATGAGTTGAATGCAAGCGCTTTGATTTGTCTCTGCAAGATATAGCGCTATATAAATTCCATTTATTATTATTAATTCATTTAGATCCCTAAGGTTCGTCAATGGTGAGATTTTTGTGCGTGCGATAGGCTTTTTTTATTTGCCCATTGTTAAGGTATCTGTATTCCGACTTCAGGGATGATGTCTAAACACGAGACCAGTGTGTATGCGTTTTTTTCTAAAATTTTGTCATCCCTTCTTTACCGACTCACCAAACGCGATGCCCGTCCTGGGTTGAGCCTTATGGTTGGCCAGGGCGTTGATACAAGGAACGACAGTAGAGTTGGGTTTTATACCCTTGTTTTAATCTGTATACAGTTGCACATTTTTAATCTGAGATTTAAAATTTAACGAGGTGGCATGGCCACTGTGGTCGGCGGGGCTATAAAGAAAAGGATTGGATTGGACCTGGTTTGCGGACTGACAACTCAAAATTATAAATGGGCCTCTTAAGGGATGGATATAAAGCAGCGAGGGAGAGGAAGTGGGG
>CM054141.1:64034339-64056839 GCA_028751875.1 Rapana venosa
TTCTTTTCCACTTTTTAATTCCATTCCTTCTTTTATTCGATATCTCCTTTACTCCTTAAAAATTTTTTTTTACATTGACATTTTTGTTTTTATTAGTTTTGTTTTTTTTGTTACTGTTTTGGGAGAGTATTTAGGTGTTTTTGTTGTTATTTGTTTTTATTGTTTTTTTAAAGGTTTAATTAATCATTTTGTTGGCTTGATTGGTTTCCTTATTTTGCTCCTGTGCCCCTAAGGAAACATTGTCACATGTTGATTGATTTGATGGATAAAGGAGTTTATCTTTTCTTTTCTTACTAACACTGTTCTAATGTTTTTTCATTCTGTTCTTCTTTACTTTTGAAGAATAACAATTTTACAACTTTTAGTTTTAACTGTTTTAATGATGAATACATGTCAGTTAGTAGGACTCCTCTCTTTCTCTCTCACATAATCTTCTTAAGTCTGCTTATATAACATTTGTTTTGTATAAATTACTATTGCTGTTGCTTTTCCTATAAAAAGTACAATACAGTTGCTGACGTTTATGGTTTATCCTCCCTTATATTGTGGAGATTATCTGGTTATCAACCCCCCCTTCTTGTTTTTATTCTGCTTTTGGCTTCTTTGCTGTTTGTTTTTGTGTTTTGTGTGTCTGTGTGTTTTCATTTTGTTTGTTCTGTTTTGATGTTGTTGTTTTCTTTCTTTTGATTTTTGTGGATTTTTTATACGAGTGTTTTTTTTTCTTTTACTGTGTGAGTGTATGGGTATTGAGTTTACTTTCTTATCATATGATGTATCCCTAAGGGCGGGGACTGAATGTAAAAAGCACGTGGATGCTTATTCATTATCCTCGAAATAAAAGAATTTGTCCCCTAAAAATTGTTATTCTCCTTGTCTCTCTCTCTCTCTCAACCTGTCTCTCAGTCTTCTTTTGTGTCTGTCTCTCTGGCTGTCTGTCTGTCTGTCTGTCTATGCTTGGCTATCTCTCTTTCTCTGTATCTTTTTTGGTTTCATCTGTCAGTTTCAAAGCGCAGGGAAGAAAAAGTTAGAAAGTCTTACACCATTAAAGGAAATGGAAACATATCAAGGAAAGAACGAAACCCAACTAAAGACAATTAAAAAAACCAAACAACCAACCTTCACAAAGAACGACCAAAACAAAAACAATCATGATATAGCGGGAGAAGAATAGAGAGAGAGAGAGAGAGAGAGAGAGAGAGAGAGAGAGAGAGGAGAGAGAGAGAGAGAGGCAGACAGAGAGAGAGACACACAGACAGGGAAAGGCAGGCAGAGAGAAAGAAGACAGAGAGAGAGAGGAGAGAGAGAGAGAGGAGAGAGAGAGAGAGAGAGAGAGGAGAGAGAGAGAGAGAGAGAGAGAGAGAGAGAGAGAGAGAGAGAGAGGAGACAGACAGACAGACAGACAGACAGACAGACAGACAGGGAAAGGTAGGTAAAGAGAAAGAGAGAGAGAGAGAGAGAGAGAGAGAGAGAGAGAGAGAGAGAGAGAGAGAGAGATGAGAGAGAGAGAGAGAGAGAGAGAGAGAGAGCAGACAGACAGAGACAGAGACAGACAGAGACAGACAGACTGACAAGCAATCAAACATTCAGACACTCAGGCAGACATACATTTTGGCTGCCAGACAAGCGGGAAGACAGGCGGACAGTCAGATAGAAAGGAAATGTATTATAAATGTATAATATATCTGCTAATGAGAAAAGCCACTTAATCCCTTTGGCATATTGATGGTACAGTGAGAGAGAAGAGTAAGGGATGTAGGTGGCATTAGGGTTGACAAGAAAACCGCTGTAAGGCACAGCGTGTGGGAGAGAGGGTGGGGGATGGGGAGGAGAGTGGGGGAGGAAGACTCAGCATAAAGAATATGGGGAGGGGGGAGGGGGGAGTTGAGGGAAGAAGGAGACAGCAGGCCCAAGGGAGAGGATTATTGAACAGATCTCCATCCTTGTGTCTCTGATGCTGCAGCCAGCAGGTCTGTGTGACATGCACACGGTAATCATGGTCTTATTTCTTTTCTGTATTTAGAGCGTTCATCGAGTTCTTTGTTTGTTTGCCGATTTATGTCTTTAGACATGCACAGAGCAATTAACTTCTTATTTCATAGTTTGTTTTGGTTTGTGTGCAGCTTTCTGTTGGTCTCTTTTGCTAAAAAGGATCAGAAATACCGAGGGAAATGTTCACAGGAAAAGATCATTAGCGTTTGCTTGTGGAGTGCAGTGTAAAAAAAAAAGAAAAGAAACACACCCCTTCTATACAGGTTTTTGAATAGAGAATTATTGCTGTTGTTGGGCGTTCTCAAGCTTAACACCCCGGGAGTCACTTACAGTATGCCTTCTGTCCACGCCTGAGAATCAAGTGGATCAGTGGTCTAGAGGTAACGCACCTGCCTAGAAAGCAAAAAGTCCAGGTTCGAAGTGTGTGGTGTTTCAATCCCCGTTTGGGCCCGAAACTTTTCCCGCCATCCACTAGGCAGTGAGTGGTGGTGTGGGTACTAGTCTTTCGGAGGAGTCGATAAACCGAGGTTTTACAAATAATTATTTAGCGCACGTAAAAGAACCCTCGGCAAAAAGGGAGTTGTCCCTGGCAAAATTCAGCAGAAAAAAGCCACTCTGATAGAGAACAAATACAGTGGCAGACAGGAACAGAAAAAAATAATGGGTGGCGCTGCTCTTGTGGCGACGCGCTCTCCCTGGGGAGAGCATCCCGAATTTCACGCAGAGAAAACTGCCGTGACCTAAGTGGTATACAATACAGTACAATATGTATAAGTACATGACATGTGTGTGTGTGTGTGTGTGTGTGTGTGTGTGTGTGTGTGTGTGTGTGTGTGTGTGTGTGTGTGTGTGTGTGTGTGTGTGTGTGTGTGTGTGTGTGTGTGAGTGTGTGTGTGTATGCGCGAGTGCGTGCGTGCGTGCGTTCGTCTGTATGTACTTGGGAAGAAAGAAACATCCTTTGGGGAGGATCAGTGACCAGGTCTCCATCTGTCTGTCTCTGGTACTGCTGCCAGCAGGTCTATAATGTATACAACATCCCCGTGTTTCTATTTCGTTTATTTCGTTTTTATTAATTGGTATTTGTTGAAATAGATCAGGAATACCTAGGAAAGCTTTGATTCAAAAAGGCTGTGTTTTCCTTTAAAGTTCGGCATACAAACTCATCTTACACCTTACAGATTTGTTGAGGAGAATCCAATTACCCGTCAAAACACAAGTGGCCTCTAAAATAATCAATCCGAGGCAAAAAGTAATGTGTTGAATTTTGCAAGAAATAGGATTTGAAATGAAAATAGTCTGATGAATTTTAAAACCGTTGCATATTAGCGGAGAAAAATCGGAGATGTGGCTACAATGTGAGGTCACATTCTGGAAATCTGTGGGTCTATATCCACATCTTTTTAAACATTGTTCACAACAAGAAAACCTACACAAATAAACACTTCTGGTCAGAAATTTCATATCATTCAAGACAAAACTATAAGTGCCTCAAATCTCAACTTCTTGACATTTTCTATATTGCTTAGCAATACGAACACAGCAATAATAAAACACTTGTATTAATGATTTCATATGGACTGACGTCATGTGAATGTGCCAGTATGTTTTAAAAATTATTTTCTTTGTTTACAAAAATGTGTGTGGGGCAATTTCTGAAAATAATATCCATCTACTACCAGTATTTGAAAGTCAAGTGAAAAAAAATGATATGAGTTAATAACAGAATAAAAGCGCTGTAAAAAATCTGCTGCTATGTCAAACAAGTGGATTTCCTTTACTGTGTTCAGATTGGAAGGGGAGGGTGCCATGGGAAATATGAGCTGGCAAATAATTATGGGATAGGGAGGGTCCATCCCCGTTTGGGACAGAAACTTTTACCCATCAATGAGACCATGAGTGTTGGTCTGGGTGCTAGTCTTTCGGATGAGACGACAAACCGAGGTGCCGTGTGTTACAAAAAACGATTCAGCGCACGAAAAAGAACCCACTGCAACAAGAAAGATGTCCCCGGCAAAATCATGTAGAAAACAAGCCACTGTGATAGGGAAACAAATACAGTTGCAGACAGGAAAAGAACAGAAAATAGTAGGTGGCGCTGCTCTTGTGGCGACGCGCTCTCCCCGGGGAGAGCACTCCAAATTTCACACAGAGAAATCTGCCGTGACTTTAAGTGGTATATAAAAAAGACGATATGAAGGAGGAAGAGAAGAAAAAGCAAAGAAAAGGAACCCAAAAAGGTAACATATGGGACTGAACGTTGTTATTAGGAAGGCGTTTTTAAATACAGATGCATTAGATTACTTTCAAACAACAAGTAGCTAACCCTTCAGAGCCAGATTGACCCGATATTGCTCTGGCTTTTGGGGCCTTTGCTGATGTTAAATATTCATAACTACACATTAATGTTGACAGAAAACAGCATCGGTCTGTCTGCCTTTGCCTTTGAAGAATGTGTGTGTGTGTGTGTGTGTGTGTGTGTGTGCCCGCGTGCGCCTGTTTGTCTGTCTGTTTCTATGTCTGTCTGTCTCTATGTATGTATGTATGTATGTATGTGAGAGAGAGACAGACAGAGAGACAGACAGACAAAGACAGAGACAGAGACATAGTTCAGACGGACAGACAGGAGATGCATAAGGTCACTACTGAAGAAAGTCACTCCAATCTTTCAGCCTTGGGATGGTACTCTAAGAGGAAGGTGACAGGCACCTGCAGGGGCAATACGATTGGCAGGAAACACGGTCTAAGCCACAGAATGGGGGATAAAGGAGAAAGAATCCAAAAAGAAATGGGGGAGGGGGAGGAGGTGGGAGGAAGAAGGAAGCAGCCCAAGGGAGAGGATTATTGAACTGATCTCCATCTTTGTGTCTCTGACGCTGTTGCCAGCAGGTCTGTGTGACATGAACAACATGTTCCTGTTATACAGTTTATTTGCATGCTTGCCTTTGCCACCAGTATTCAGCGAGTAGGTTTGTTGTAGATTTCCGTGCTTAGACTGCGCTGTTTACAGAAGTTGAATGACGTCGGTTACAGGGGGAGAAGGTGGAGGAATAAGGAATTGGAGGAGATGATGGAGGAGCAGGAAGAGGAGGAGGAGGGGAAGAAGACGACGAAGAAGAAGATAAAGAAGACGAAGAAGACGATTACGAAGAAGAAGAAGAAGAAGAAGAATACGAAGAATACGAAGAATACGAAGAAGAAGAAGAAGAATACGAAGAAGAAGAAGAAGAATACGAAGAAGAAGAAGAAGAAGAAGAAGAGAGAAGAAGAAGAAGAGGAAGAGGAAGAAGGAGAAGAAGGAGGAAAAGAAAGAATTTTACAAAAATAAAAATTGTGTGTGTGTTTATAGAGTATAACCGATATATGTTTCATTACACAACTCACAATAAGTCTTTCAGCACAAAGTCTTCCCCATACTGTTTTTTCATTAGGTAAAAAAACCACATACTATGTTTCACTTTGGCATCGGTTTATCATAATAAATATGTAGTCAACTGACGGTCCTTATTAGCCTGACCTCTATGGTACTGCAGCTTTATGAACAACAAAAGAACTGATAAACAGAGATAGAAAAAACCCACTCACATGCAAAGCTACAGATTTACCTGTCTTTCTTTAACGTTTACATCTCATGAACACACAAAGACTATATTATCAAAACTGCGGTCTCTTGCAAACAATCGATGTACAGCAAAATGCCTCGAAATGGATTCTGCGGTAAAGCACGGAGCCGTGTCTGGGGTCCGTTGCCCCCAGAAGTCAGCGTGATGCCTGGTGGTCACAGGGCTCGATGTGAGGGGAGCGCTCTCTCTGTTCAGGGAGTCCTGCTGCTTCCAGTTTTGTTCGTTAGCTTGTCTGCATTTTGTTCTCGTTCCTCGACCGGAGCTGTGAGGTTCACCAATGGTGAGATGTTGGCGTATGCGACCGGTTTTCTTCTTCACCCCAGCAGTTAGGTAGCCGCATTCTGATTTCGGGGGTGGTGTCTTAACATGACACCTGCATGCATGTTTCTTTTTATATAAAATGTTTTTCATCCGTTCGTACAGGCACGTAATGGCCTACTCTTCCGACAGGCGAAACGGGTTTTTAACGTGTGCACAAGATGTCCTGCAAACATTCGCACACAGGGCCTAAGTTTATAGGATAGTCCCATCCGAAGGGCTTTGAAATTCAGTTCGATTTTCTCGCTAAAGTTGGAAGAAAGGGCAAAAGATGGGAATCGAACCCAGAACTTCACGGTTTATTTTGCTAGGCAGGTGAACGCCTTAACCGTCCCGCTACCTCCCGTTTTGCTTTTCAGCTGTGAAGCATTCATGTCGGAGCACGTTGCTCTGAAGCATGTTTTACGGGGATGTGTTTGCCGAGTTCTTGCTGTGTGCTAAGTCAGTTAGAGAATCCCTGGTCACGGGTGTGGGCAGAAAACCAGAACTCGGTCCTTGTGTTTTGCTGCCTGTTTTTTGTGTTTAAACTGTTCCGAATGAATGAATGAATGGATATGTGTGTGTGTGTGTGTGTGTGTGTGTGTGTGTGTGTGTGTGTGTGTGTGTGTGTGTGTGTGTGTGTGTGTGTGTGTGTATGTGTGTGTGTGTATGGGGTTGATCTTGTGGGATTTGAAGAAAATTGGCTGGAACTGAATTGAGGTCGTTAACCAATAATGTCAATTCAGGTCATCATTAATCAGCCAAGGTTATTTAAACACCTTGCTTTGATGGCATTAAGAATAATGATCGTTGCTCTGTTCCTTAATAGAATGATGCATTCGGTAACAGCTGTATGTTACTGTGAAGCTAGTGGTTTCTGTGTGACGGCCTTTACATTGGTGGTCTTCACCAGGCTGTCAGTGTTGACGCAAATTGCCTACACGCTGGCCGTCAGATCAGGTAAGTGTGGGTCAGCCAGCTTTGAACTCACAGAGATTGCACTGGTGTAGAACTATCTCCATTTAGAAGCTGTCCCGCGATTCAGCTCGACGTTTTTCCCTCTGATTTGACATACTTTCTCTCATATAATTGTGTTAGTCTGTTTCTTAGGAAATTACTCATTCTTGAGCGCTCATGACTTCTTATTTGACTTTTTTGAAAGTAACAAAACGAAAATCCCACACCGAGTCACTACACTATTAGTTAAACATCACTTCCTGCTAATGACATTTTAGATCAAATCCAAATAATTATACTGTTCCAGTATTTTTGATGTTTAGATAGGTAAATTCACCATTTCCTTTTGTCTTCTTTTGATCTATCTATCAGATCAAAAGGCGAAATACTACTGTGTGTTCTGAAACCAACTTTACATACAAGGTCCCAAACAACACTGTCCTGGAAAGAGCTGGATGCACCAGCATGCACACGCTGCTGAAGCAGAGACGTCTGCGCTGGCTGGGCCATGTCGTGCGCATGGACGACGGACGGATCCCCAAAGACTTCCTCTATGGAGAACTTGCGCAGGGAAAACGTCCCACAGGCAGACCACAGCTGCAACTCAAAGACGTGTGCAAGAAGGATCTAAAAGCCCTGAACATCGACCAGAACAACTGGGAAGCAACACAGCCCTCGAACGGTCAGCCTGGAGACAGACTGTGCAGAAAGGTCTCTCCAAGTTCGAAGAGACACTTGCTCAGCAGCATGAGGTAAAGAGAATGAGAAGAAAGGCTGCAGCCCAGGCAGACAGACAGACCAGCGTCAGACTTCATCTGTGCCCTCTGCCATAGGGACTGTCTGTCATTCCTGTGTCGGACTGGCCAGCCACACCCAACGCTGTACCAGAATGAACATCTAGAGCGCAACTCCATAGTCTTCCGAGACTGAAGGATGCCTACTGAACACCAACGAAGTGACCCAGTAGCGATGCAGGGCCTTTCTGCCTTGTGGCCCAGTGGCACCCTAAAATTCATAGTTTCCCTGTAGACTTCTGAACCTGAGCATGCGACATGACAAGCTCGGCTATGGCTGGAGCGTGCAGGTTGAAGCGAGCGGCGTGGGGACAGCAGGACAGGAGCGTCACAGAAGATGAGGCAGCAAAACCAAAACCCAAGCTAAAAGCACTCTCTCTCCGCAGAGGACACAAACAAGAGAAGAAGACAAAAGCTGGGATAGAGAGCGAGGTAATAAAATATAAAAAAAGAGAGAGAAGAAATATGAAGGAAAAGGACAGCATCATAATGATGACCACTTGGGAAAATCGTGTTACTTGTGTAGTGTATAGATGCCAACTAGGGAGGAGAGAGGGGCAGGGGAGGAGGAGGGGGGTGATGGGGGAGGAGGAGGAGAGGAGGCGCTAGTGTTTGAAATATGAGGGTTGGGGGAAGAGATTAGTAAAGAAAGAAGATATTTTAATGTATTTATTCATTTATGTGTTCTTTTTATTTCGAGGATTATGGAATAAGCAGTCATGTGCTTTTTTATGTTTACATACGGTCCTCATGTGCATGCAATTTTTAAAATGTTGTCATCCTTTCCCACTAGCACGCAATGGCCTACTCTTCCAAAAAGTGAACAGGTTTTAACGTGTGCGCAAGATGTTCCGCGTGCATTCGCACACGGGACCTCTGTTTATAGTCTCATTCGAAGGACTTTTTTTGAGGAGTGGGGGGGGGGGGGGGGGGGGGAGGGGGGAGGGGGAGTCGGCATTGATGTTAATTCCAGGGAAAATATCCCCTTGAACAGGATTCGAACCTGGGTCAGCAGATCATGAGCGCAATGCACAACGATCTAACCAACCAGGCTATCCCGTCCCCTAAAAGCTTAAATGGAGAAGGGATAAGGAGGGAGGGTGGGGGTGGAGGGGGAAAGAAAGTGGATGAAACAGAGAGGAGTGGGGGGGGGGGGGGGGCGGTGGATGGAGGATACATATTGATGAGTATGCTCCGTTAATATGTCTGGTGTTGGTGCCCGCCAGTCTGCCAGATATGTACAGAATGATAATTCTTCAGTGGCTTGTTGTCTTTGGCTTTGTTGGCTCGTATACTTTACTTCTTTAGTGGTTCTATTGGCTCTGAATGAAAAGCCAGAAAGTTGAACTGTACTGTGTAGTGTGTGTGTGTGTGGTGTGTGTGTGTGTGTGTGTGTGTGTGTGTGTGTGTGTGTGTGTGTTGTGTGTGTGTGTGTGTGTGTGTGTTTGAGTGAGTGTGTGTTGTGTTGTGTTGTGTTGTGTTGTGTGTGTGTTGTTGTTATTGTTACTTCGATTTTAAGTCTGTTCATTCAAAGTGTGTGTGTGTGTGTATGTGTGTGTGTGTGTGTGTGTGTGTGTGTGTGTGTGTGTGGTTGTGTGTTGTTGTTGTTATTGTTACTTCGATTTTAAGTCTGTTCACTCCAAGTGTGTGTGTGTGTGTGTGTTTGTTTGTTTGCGTGCGTGCGTGTTTGCGTGCGTGCGTGCGAGCGTGTGTGTGTATGTGTGTGTGTTGTTGTTGTTGCTTCGATTTTACGTCTATTCACTCAAAGTGTGTGTGTGTTTGTTTGCGTGTGTGTAGGTGTGCGCGCGCACGTGTGTATGTGTGTGTGCGCGCGCGGTGTGTGTATGGTGGCTTTTGCTACACTGATGGATGCGAAGGACAGGACTGGTTAGGTTTTGTGAGGCAGAGCATGTTCAACAGCTGTCAGGAAGGTTGTTAACATTTCTTCTGTGTAAAAACACAGACAAACCTGATTCTGTTTTAGTGCACAGAATGTATAGCAACCGATCATGTCATGCCTGTATTGAGCTTTGTGCCCATTTGGGACCTCTCGGTCAGTCTGTCTGCCTGTCAGGCTGTCCCTCTTTCTCTCTGTCTCTGACTGCCTACCTGACAGCCTCTCTCTCTCTCTCATCCTTTGTGCTATGTTGTCAATGGATTGTATGTTTAGTGTATCTCCCCCCCTCCCCCACCCCATCCCTTTCCAATGGGCGAAAGCTTTAGGCAAACAAATTCTGTGTTGTTGTTGTTGTATGCAGGGTAGGATTGATTGTGTTATTAATTATATGTGTATTTTGTGCCCAGTCCCCACCTCGCTGTCCCCTTGTGAATGGGCATATTTGCTTAACACAATAAACCTTTGTCATTGTCATTGTCATTGTCTCTCTCTCTCTCTCCCTCTTTCTCTCTCCCTCTCTAAAATATGTTTATATGTTTTGTATCCTTATAACTGTGCAATGTAAAAAAACAAAAACTAAATAACAAAGTAAAAAAAAAAAAAAAACATTTCTTCTTTCCTGTCAGGAGTCGGTTTTATGCCTGGTCTTGTGGAAGCCTGATGGTGGGCCAGTTAATTTTATTCAATTTATTTTAATTTATTCTTTAATATCGAGGATAATGGAATAAGCACTTGTGTGCTTTTTTTTAACGTCCAGTCACCATGTGTATGCGGTTTTGTCAATTTTATCATCTGTTCCCACCGGCACACAATGGCCTACTCTTAAGAAAAGCGGAGCGGGTTTTAACGTGTGCGCAAGATGTTCTGCTTGCGTTCGCACACGGGGCCTCGGTTTATAGTCTCATCCGAAGGTCTGAGTTAATGTGAGTGAGCTGCGTCCTTGTAGTGTGTTGTATTGTGTTGTACTGCGTTGTATTGCGTTGTGTTGGTTTATGTTGTATTGTATTATATTGTGTTGCGTAGTGTTGTGCTATATTTTACTGTATTGTATCGTACTTGATTGTGTTTGATTGTGTTGTGTTGTTGTATTGAATTGCTTTTTGTTGTAGTGTATTGTGTTGTAGTGTATTGTATTGCATTCTGTTGTATTCTATGTATTATTGCACTGTATACCATTTTCAGTCACGGCAGATTTCTCAGCGTTGAACTCGGGCTGCTCTCTCCGGGGAGAGTGCGTCGCCACAAGATCAGCGCCACCCATTTTATAAAAAATCTGTTAATAGAATTATTTCTTTCCCTGATGGAGTGGCATTTTCAATATTACTTTGCTAGGGGCAACACTCTTGTTGCTGTAGGTTCATTTACGTCCATAAAAATAGAAATAATGTGTCACCTGCGTAGTTTTTTCTGTATGTACAGGAGTTAGATGGGTATGGCATGCGTTTTTGGCTTGTTGTAAAATCTCTGATCAACGACGTTCGGGAGAAAAAACCCTTCATCCCTCAGTTACTCTTTTGTGTGTTTGTGTGTGTTTGTGTGTGTGTGTGTGTGTGTGTGCGTGCTTGCTTGCGTGCGTGCATGTATGCGTGTGCACATGCGTATGAGTTCGTGCATCCAGACGGACAGACAGAACGAGAGAGAGAGCGAGAGAGAGAGAGAGAGAGAGAGAGAGAGAGAGAGGAGAGAGAGAGAGAGAGAGAGAGAGAGAGAGAGAGAGGAGGAGAGGAGAGAGAGCGAGAGGAGGGAGAGAGAGGAGAGAGCAGGTGAGAGAGAGAGAGGTAGCGAGAGAGAGAGAGAGGAGAGAGAGGAGGAGGAGAGAGAGAGATGAGAGAGAGAGAGAGTGGAGAGAGATGAGAGAGAAGGAGAGAGAGAGAGAGAGAGAGTGGGAGGGGGGGGGGGGATCTAGAATGCTGTTCCCAGCTGTGGTTTTGATCTCCCACCCTGCTCACTATTATTCGCTGTCCTTTTAACCCTTTTAATGAAAACAGAAAAATGTTTTTGTTCAGGACAACGTAACACTAACTCATACAATGACTACACCAAGCATAATCTCACAAGTTCTTTTGAAGTCCCTACAGTACTCAGGAAGTGGAGGAAGCTCGTTGCAAAATCTTAATTAGTGGCCCCACTGTCTAAGAGACTACCAGATAGGTGAGGTGAGGACAGTACTCAGATATCATCAATCCACATAGATTAAATTCTTTATTCAGAAAGTCCTCTTCCCACCACACACTTTCAGAAAGATGCTTTCGCCATCTTCAGCAGCCTTTTAGCATTAATGTAACATCTGTATAGAACTTGAAGAAGGATAACTTTGCCAATGTACTCCTCTCTCTGTTTCTGTATCTGTGTCTCTGTCTGTCTGTCTGTCTGTCTTTGACTTTGTCTGTCTGCCTCTGTCTCTCTCTCTCTGTCTCTCTCCCTGCCCAATGTATGTGACTTTTCAGGAGGTCTGCTAGCTAGCCTCAGCGGACACATTCTGACTTCAGAGGAGCTCATATCACTGTACAAGTTGCATGCTGGGCATGTTTGTATTTCCGGAACCCATCGAACGCTGACATGAATCTGTGCAAGTGTGTATATACACGAAGAGAATTCTGACGCTGGCAGGTCTTCACTTGAAGCTGACCTGCGAGATCGTCAAAATCCCCACTCCTAATTCACCAAACGCCATCACCGAGACTCAAACCCAGAACGTCACTTCTCCGCGGGATTCAAGTCAAATGGTCTTAACCACTCGGCTATGGCTTCTGTCTCCAGGTTATGATTCAGTGTCCAGTAAGAAGATCAAGTAGTGAGGAGATAGGGGAAGGAAAGGGGGGGTTGAAATTTTTTAGAGGGTTTAAGGGCACCCAGGAGATGGGGAGCTCAGAGGTGATGCCCACGGAGTCAGAAGGAGCAGAGCCTGCCAAACAGCCAGGAGGAGACATGTCGCTGTTCTCTGGTCAAGGGCATTGGACGTCTCTTGAGGACACTAGCTGGCATCTCCTTAGTGTGCAGCTATGGAAATGTATTCCTGTTGGTGGCTTGTAGACAGTGGGATCACAGACATAGACACGTAGATACAGATACAGACACTAACAGACAGACACAAAGTAACACACACACACACACACACCACACACACACACACACCACACACACACACACACACACACACACACACACACACACACACACACACACACACATACATATATATAATATATATATATATATTAATATATATATATATAATATATATATAAATATATATATATAATATATATATATATAATATATATATAAATAAATTATACACCCACCACCACACCACCCATCATACACACACATGGACACAAACATAAACACACAAAACAAACAATACACAAGAGCATTGAAGTGAACGAACAAAAGAAAGAAAAAGAACTACAACAATTCCTCACAGGGAAAAACGTAACACTTTTTCTTAAGCCTATGGATGTCAGGCTGGAAGCAAAGTAACGGAGAAATGCTACAGAAAAATAAATTCTGAAGGTACAGAGACTGGAGACAATTAGCCAACAGTGAAGGCAGAATTTACAGTGAAGAGGCAAAGGAGATGGAGGAAAGGCATCCCAAGGGAACAGATTGATGATCAATAAATGTCCAGTCGTTTGGCTTTGATACTGGCTGCCAGCCCAGGTCTGAAACAAACTCTTCCTTGTCTGACTCCATCCCCCTTCCCCAAGTTGTGTTTTTAGTGACTTGTTTCTGAATGAAAGCCAGAAAACTTTTAAAAGAAAACTGTAGTTTCCCGCCAGGTTCATTCTCCTGCCTTTTCCCCCTGAATAAAACTCAAAAGATAACAGTTCTCTCCCATGCCGAAGTCAGATGCGCTTGGGCCTGATTTGTCAGGCGCTTAACGGCAATGCAACGCACTTTTTGCTTATATTACACTCAAGAATATTCGTTGATAAGAATATTTGCTTCAATAGGAGTTGTGGTGAGATATTTCCACAGCTGTCTGCGTTGTTGAACTTGCATTCCATCACCCCCTTCCCATCTGTTCACGTGCGGTTTCTTTTGGTCTGGTCATTAGAAAGCTTGACGTCTGGGCCATTTTGTAGGATTTCCATTTTACCAAGGCCCGCGTTTTGTGTTTAGGGATTAGCTGGTGGATGTTTGCTGTCTGCCCCTAGCCTAACTTTGTTATATGATACCTCGTCATGGATCTTAGTAGGAAAGAAAAACTGTCTCCTTGCCTCTATCTGTCTGGCTGACTGTCTGACTGACTGTCTGTCTGACTGTCTGTCTGTCTGTCTCGCTCACTGTGTGTGTGTGTGTGTGTGTGTGTGTGTGTGTGTGTGTTTGCGTGCGTGCGTGCGCGCGCGCGTGTGTTTGTGTGAATTTCCATTCTTTTTTCTTCTGTCTTTTTGTTCTTTTCTGTATTTGTTCCATCTGCTGTCTCACTCATTCCTTTTCAACTCCATTATTTCATAAGTATCATCTGCTTCCATACCGGGGACTCTTGCGGTCTGGTGCTTGAATGCTTTATTCAGCAATCATAGCAGTCTTTGGAGGCTCATGTGTTATATGTATGGATTTGGAGAAACTGCAGAAAATCAAACTGTAACCGATAACCAGTAACTCCACCTAAGATAGTTGATTGCTCAGGTCTGTTATGACGTTTTGCTCTCGTGCTGTGAAGCAAACAACAACTGGGAGTTTAGTGGACCAGGATTGTGTAAGGATTCAGATTCGAGCAGTCTCTTTCCACGATAACTTCGTAGGTATTCAGCTGTATTTGTATACCACGAGACGGGATAACTCAATGGTCGAAGCACTCGCTTTCCCCCAACCAAGGCTAAGCAGCATCGCGCGTGGTTACCAGCCTCGGCTTCAGTACAGTCCCCCAGTTCACCCAGCTGTAAATGGGTTCCTGCCTCTTTAGGGTCAGGAAAGGTAAAGAGCGAGGGAGAAGCGATGGGCGCCGCCTTCAATATGCTGGCCCCTAGAGAAGTGATGTCTCTGATACCTCGCTTCCCTATGACCTTATAGGTTATGGGACACCTTTACCGTTACCTTGTACTGCTGTATGTCACAGGCAGATTTCCCTGCGTGAAATTCGGGCTGCTGTCTCCGGGGAAGAGCGGGTCACGTCACCACAAGAGCAGCGCCGCCCATCTTTTTTATTTATTTTCCTGTCTGTACATGTGTATTTGTTTCCCCTATCAGAGTGGCTTTCTTCCACACAATTTTGCCAGGGACACCTTGGGCTCTTTTACGTGCACTTTGACCATAGATATGCAAATTTCTTAGTTAAAGGTACCTCGGGCTGCGCTACTGTTTCCTGCTTAATAGATGAATCAATCTATGGCTGACCATCACCTCCTTTCTCTATGAAAGAACAGTAATTACGAAAATGGTCAGATGGCTTATGTGACAAAATCATCGTAGCAGGGAAGGGTAATTGGCACTTACCACGTCTTTTTCTGTCTGGGCGAAAGCTTTTTTGGAAATAGCTCGGCACCGAGTATAGCAGAGCAGCACTGCAGGAAGATGAGGTGAAGGAAGAGGGGAAGGAAGAGGGAGTGGCCGGAGGGGTGGGGGTGGGGTGGGGGGGGGGGGTCCACATTGAGGCCAGAGGTCAGAGGCCACCAGGAAGGTCGTAAGGTTCATCAACGTGGAGCTGAGAGAGAGACATCTTTTTTTCTTCCATTCCTTCTTTCTTCCCTTGTGCCAAATTCCTTCTCTTTTTCGTTTTACATGCTTTTTCTTTGCGCTTCCTAGCCCATTTCTATGATTTATCAGATTGTTCCACTCAGAGTAGATCGTATCCTGAAATGCTTCTCCGTGCTACTTAAAGTGTTTTTGACTTGACTTGACTTGACTGATCAGGAATGCCATCATCAGCAACATCACCATCCTCTGCACGCAGAGGCAACGTCAGATTTAAAGATGTTTAAAAAAAAACCCCAAACGCTCTGACTTGAATGCATGACAAACCAAGCCACTTTATGTCATTGTGTGGTCACGATTGTCTGCTTGGAGACACCAATTTCTGGTATAACAAAACACAGCTCATGCACCGTCATCTTTGTATGTATCAGCTTATTTCCCGAACAGTTTACATGGACTTTTGTTTGTCATCGATAAGTACATTTCCTAGAGGTAAAGGTACCCCAGGTTGAGTCTACTTCTTTCGCTTGCTATAACGAATCAGGTCATGCCTGAGTATTATCTCCTTCTCTGTTAATGTACGGTAACTGGTGAATTGTCCGGTGGCTTGCGTGGTAGCCACATAATAGTTATGCCAGGAGAAGGGTAATTGGTACCTACCACATCTCTTTCTGTCTGAGCGGTATCTTTGTTTTGGTCATAACCCAGCTCTAAGTACAGACCAGCGCTGAATTACGGATGGCATAAAGGAAGAAGGGGAGGGGTGCTAAAGTAAGGCTTAAGGCCACCAAGGAGGTATGTTCTAGCTCTTCAGAGCCAATGCCTCTACCGAGGAGAGAGAGAGAGAGAGAGAGAGAGAGAGAGGAGGAGAGAGGAGGGGAGAGAGAGAAGAGAGAGAGAGAGAGAGAGAGAGAGAGAGAGAGAGGGAGATACAGAGAGAGAGCATTATCTATGAAAAGAAGACAAAGTGTGAATCTAAATCTGGCATCAACAAAATAAGATCAAAAAGGAAACTGTTAATTATCAATAACAAAAAAACCTGGCACGTTGAAAAAAATGAACATATAAACCATCATAATTATCGAATAAAGCCTGTGTGTGTGTGTGTGTGTGTGTGGGGTGGGGGTCGGGGGGTGGGGGGTGTTTGTGCGCGCGCGCGTGTGCGTTCTTTTTCCATGCTTGCTGTTGCCTTATTCAACACCCATTTTTTGCACTAACCAGATTATCCCACTCAAGGCTGATGTTATCATCAAATCATTCTCTGTCGCTCTCTGATGAACCGGAAGACTGTCATCAGCAATATCAGCATCTTCTGGGCGCTGACGTGACATGGGTATAGGATTCCAAGACATGGCAGAAAACCACATTGAGGTTAATGACCAGTCAAGTTGTGTTATGTCATCGTCTGGCCAGGTCCGTTTTCAAGGCTTGCTTTCGTGGTATTATGAAAATTGAGGGGCGCCCTAGTCCTCTCGTCGGCATGGAAAGTCGGCTCTCTGTTCTCATAGGCAGTGTGTAGACTTATATTTTGTGGTAAGAAGCATTGTGGCTTGAATTTTCTGCTTACTGGAAGGGATAATCTGATCACGTTTTTCCATTCTTTTATGTCGAGGATAATGGAACAAGCTCTCATGTGGTCATTTTTTAAATCCAGTCTCTGTGTGCATGCCGTTTAGTAGATTTTGTCATCCGTTACCACTGGCACACAATGTCCTATTTTCCCCAAAAGCAGAGCAGGGTTTAACGTGTGTGCAAGATGCTCTGCGTGTGTTCGCACACAAAGCCTCTGTTTACAGTCGCATCCAAAGGACTTTTGGGGTGAAGTCAAGTCAAGTCAAAAACACTTTAATCATCCCACGAAGGACAATTACAATACCTAGACGCAGATTGATACGCATCATAATCTCAAAAGACACAAAAAAGCTAATTTAATATTGATTAAAACATTCCAATATAACTTCAAATAAAAATGTCACGAACACACACACACACACCACACACACACACACACACACACACACACACACACACACACACACACACACCACACACACACACACACACACACACACACACCAATTTGGAACACAATGTTACACAATAAAAACCATTGACAAGAAAACATGAAAACTTATTATTTACGCACGCATATAGGCAACACGTACACACGCACGTGCGTGCGTGCGCGAACACACCCACGCACACCCACAGGGGGTTGAGACAGCACTGATGTTAACTTCTGGGGGAAAATCCCCATGAACTTGGCAGAGTGTGTTGATATCTCAGCTCTCTGTAAAGAAGAGTCTGATCATGTATCAGTACTTTATCCGATTCTCTTGTGTTAAACTACTTGCTGAAGGAAACACAACGTACTAGTTAAACTTTTTTCCCCACACAAAAGAACTCTTGTTCAGACCACGAATAAGAGACACTGAACCGAATTAATATTGCAGACACACACTAACAGCTTCGCCATTGCAACAGGTACAAAGAGTAAGACTTCTTCATGAATAATTCAGCTCTTTTTTCCATCTTCATTTGCTACACCACCTGTAAACAAAATTGTTCCACCTCCCAACACACGAAGTCAGCTATTGTCCCAGTCAGTACAGTACGTACCAGGTCATTCCATTGGAAGACGAACCAGCTTACCCTTGTTTTAATTGAAAAACCCTCCCGGGAATTCCACACTTGTTAAAGAAGACTAGACCTGACCTGTGAGAATGTTGAAAGCAACAGACACAGAATAAAAGCTGGCATTGAACATAGTTTGCGCGCTTTGAATCGTCGGTGTCTTAGTGTGTCTTGTTCTTCTTGGTCTTCTTGTTGTTGTTCTTGGTCTTGTTGTTGCTGTTGTTGTTGTTGTTGTTGTTGTTGTTGTTCTTCTTCTTCTTCTTCTTCTTCTTCTTCTTCTTCTTCTTCTTCTTATTCTTCTTCTTCTTCTTCTTCTTCTTCTTGTTATTGTTCTTCTTCTTCTTGTTATTGTTCTTCTTCTTCTTGTTATTGTTCTTCTTCTTCTTCTTCTTCTTCTTCTTCTTCTTCTTCTTCTTCTTCTTCTTCTTCTTCTTCTTCTTCTTCTTCTTCTTTTCTTCTTCTTCTTCTTCTTCTTCTTCTTCTTCTTCTTCTTCTTCCTCCAACGCCCAGACAACAAAATTAGTTGTCTGTTATATGAGCGAAAATTCGTCACACTGCGTTAGGTGCCTGACAAGTCAGGCCCAGCGCATCCGACTTCAGCATAAGGGGAATTGTTATCTTTAAGTCTTTATGGAAGAAAAAGGTGGGAGAACGAACCAGGAGGGCATAAAAAAGACAAGAAGAAGGTAACAGGAAGAAAAAGAACAAGGCAGAAACAAAGAGAGTGAAAGAAAAGAGAAAATTTCTAGCACAGAATTTCCAGAAGGTGGGGATGCAATTTGTACTGGCAGGCCTCCGATGTTTAATCTATGTATGTATGTATGTATGTATGCATGTATGTATGTATGTATGTATGTATGTATGTATGTATGTATGTATGTATGTATGTATGTATGTATGTATGTATGTATGTATGTATGTATGTATGTATGTATCTACCTACCTACCTACCTACCTATCTATCTATCTATCTATCTATCTATCTATCTATCTATCTATCTATCTATCTATCTATCTATCTATCTATCTATCTATCTATCTATCTAAAAGGAGTCCCATAACCTAAGTGGTCGTAGGTGAGCGAGGCATCAGAGACCTCAGCTTCTCTAAGGGCCAGCATGATGAGGGCGGCGCCCATCACCTCTCCCTCGCTGCTTTACCTTCCCGAACCCTAAAGAGGGGCAGGTACCCATTTACAGCTGGGTGAACTGGGGGAACTATATGGAAACCAAGGCGCGCAAAAGTTAATCCATTCAATTGGTAACCACGCTCGACGCAGCTTAACTTTGGCTGGGGGAAAGCGAGTTCTCTGACCACTGAGCTATCCCGTCCCCTCATATATATATAATCCATAATACACTAGCCTGTGTGGCACATCAGATCAAAACACATTTAGACTCGGTGATCACAGAGAGGAAAACCCCACCTACATAGATACAACCTGAAATGAGCTACCACCGGTCTTGTTCATAGCCTGTCTGTCTACAGAAGCTATTTCAGAACTGCGTCAGCTTTCGTCAACAATCGGCAGTTTGAACTAAATGCCTGGACACAGGCTCTGCAGGGAACCATTCCAGCGGCCATTAAGACCGCTAAACCTCCCCGCCCTTGCAGAGGGCTAGCTCGGTTTGATGTGCAGTCATTAGAAAAGCTTCATGGCAGCGTATTTAAAGAAGGCGGGGAGCTGTAGCCTTTCCAGGTAGTGTTCTACAAGCCTACATATGTGCATGGCCCCCAGAGCACGCTTGATGCTTACTGCTTGCGTCTGTGTGGGAATAATGCCTGTGGGAGGGAGACCTTGAGGTAGGTAGACCTGTGACTTGTGTTAGGAAATCCCTGATCGTAGATGGTGACAGTGGAAGGGTCTCTCTCTGTCTCTGTCTGTCTCTCTGCCCCCCTCTCTCTCTCTCTCTCTCGCGCGCGCGCGCGCTCGTGCGTGTGTGTGTGTATATGTGTGTGTGTGTGTGTGTGCGTGCGTGCGCTTGTGTGTGTTGTTGTTGCTGTTGTTGTTGTTATGTGTGTGTTTGTGTGTGTGTGCGCTCGTGCGTGTGTGTGTATATGTGTGTGTGTGTGTGTGCGTGCGTGCGCTTGTGTGTGTTGTTGTTGCTGTTGTTGTTGTTATGTGTGTGTTTGTGTGTGTGTACTCTTCCGAAAGACCACACAGGCACAGTCAGCATTGGAGGGCGAACAATCACCAACCTCAGGTTTGCCGATGACATTGACGGTCTGGCAGGAAATGAAGAGGAACTGGCCAACCTAGTGAAGAAACTGGACGAAATATCCTCCCGATACGGCATGGAAATCAGTGCCGAGAAAACCAAGCTCATGACAAACAGTGCCCAGCCAATCACCACCAAGATCACTGTCAGCGGAAAAGAACTGGAGACAGTTGACCATTTCAAGTACCTTGGAGCCATCATAAGTGAGGAGGGATCGAAGACCGAAATCCTAGCAAGAACGGCACAAACAGCAGCAGCAATGACAAGACTGAAGACCATATGGAAAGACAGAAACATCCCTCTCGGAACCAAGGTAAAGTTACTAAACGCGCTAGTCACCTCAATCATGCTTTACGCATGTGAGGCATGGACACTAAACGCAGACCTACAAAGGAGGGTCCAAGCAGTAGAAATGAGATGCCTCAGAAGGCTCCTTGGCATCTCATACAAGGACCATGTCACCAGCAATGAAGTCCGCAGAATGATCACTCAACAGGTGCGGGGTTATGAAGACCTACTGACCACGGCGAAAAAGAAGAAACTCAGATGGTATGGGCACGTAACACGCTCAGAAGGACTTGCAAAGACCATCCTGCAAGGAACAGTCCAGGGGAAGAGAAGACGGGGCAGACAGAGGAGAAAGTGGGCCGACGACATCCGTGATTGGACAGGGGAGGACTTCAGTGTCACCCAGGCACTTGCCCACGACCGCACTAAGTGGAGCCAGCTGGTCCACCGTTCGTCCACCATGCAGCGCCCCCACGACCCTGGCGGGTTACGGGACCAGTGAACAGTGAACAGTAAACTCTTCCGAAATGTAGAAAAGATTTTAACGTGCACCTAAGGTGTTCTACGAGTGTTCGCACACGGGACCTCGGTATCAAGTCTCACCCGAAGTGTGTGTGTGTGTGTGCGCGCGCGCGCGCGCGTGCGTGTGTGTGTATGTGTGTGTGTTGGCGCATGCGCACGCGTGTGTGTATGTGTGTGTGTGTGTGTGTGTGTGTGTGTGTGCATGCGTGCGTGCCTGTGTATGGATACCCTTTGCGTGTTAAACTATTCATGCAAGCTTGAATGCGTTTGTTTCATCTTTCTCTTCCGTCCCGTGTTTGTGTCCATTAGCTCTGAGTTTTCCTATGCTGGCAAGTTGTTGACCTTTTCAACACTCCTTCCTTCCTTCCTTCCTGCCTTCCTTTCTTCCTTCTTTATCTCTGCCATGATCAGATTTGCCCATTCGCAGAAAACCTAATCCCCTCCCCCCTATCTCCCTTCTTTCTCCATACTGCTGGCATGGAACGTTGCTGTCTGGAATCTCAGCATCGTTTGGACACTGATGTGACATGTGTATGGGGTATGAAAGACTCGGTGGTAATTGCATTCAGGTCGGTAACCAGGGAAGCTCTTTCATGTCGGGGTCTGGTCCCTTGTCTGTTTTCAAAACCTTGCTTTGATGGCGTTTGGGAGATCGTGTGTTGCTTTTCTCTTTTTGGTACGCGTTAGAAAATAGCTCTCCATTTAAAAAACAAGGTATCTGTATATTTTTCTGTGAAGATTTGTACATTTTATAGTCAAATTTACCGTGGGGGCTGAGTCTATTTTCTTTAAAGGAGAGGTCACACTGTATAAAGATAAATTAAATCTTTGCAGGCTTGATGTAGTTGCTGACTCAATTGGCGGGAAGAAATCTAATTGCTACAAAGGAATTTCCCATCTCCTTAATAAAGCCTTCTTAGACTACAAAAAGGTGTTATTGCGAAATGAATAGTAGTATGGTTTGTGTCCTTATTTTTCTTTGATTTATTCAGCCTTATGAACAGAAATTATTATTTCTAGAACAAAAATTCGATCTATATGGATTAAAAGTTTGGTTTCAGACAGGAAGTAAACTCACACTCTCTCGTTTTCTCGAAAGGTGTGAAAAGTTCCACCCTCATCTTCAGCCCTATATTATTTTATTTCATTAAAACTGCACCGTGTTCTATCCTGTTGCCCTTAGTACCTGATACCTTGATACCTTGGGTGCCTACTTTTTGCATCCATAAAACATCCCATATGAAGAGCTCCTGAATCCTGTGAAAACACGCAAACTAAACGTCACAAGATCATCTGGACTGGCCAAGACTATCCTACAGGGAACAGTACAAGGAGGCAGATAAGAGGCAGACAGAGAAAACGATGGAAAGAAAACATCAGAGAGGGGACTGGCCTTGAATGGAACGATTCGCAGAGGACCGCGGGGAATGGAAGAAGCTGGTTGCAGCATCTTCATTGGTGCCCCCACAGTCCAAGGGGGCTCTGAGATAGGTAAAGGTGAAGAACACAGCCCTTTGTAGTTATCTTCAGTATTGCAGTAGTGTACATACAGTTGTCCTCAGCCTACCTATCTTTACTGTGCAGTATCCTGCCAGGAAACAGAAACCTGCAAGAACTGTGATGTCTAGAATACCACTTGTGCC
>CM054141.1:64061839-64066839 GCA_028751875.1 Rapana venosa
TGTTTGTCTCTCTTGTTTTATGTGTATGTCTCTGTTTTTGCTCCTTTCCTCACGCACTCACTTGTCTGTCTCTGCTTCTCTGTACGTCCTTCTATGTTGATTTATTCATTCTTTTATATTTACTTATTGATTCTTTTACATCGAGGATAATGGAATAAAAACTTATGTTCTTTTTTACATCCAGTCCCCATGTGTAAGTGAATTTTGTAAATTCTGTCATCTGTTCCCACCGGCACACAATGGCCTACTCTTACGAAAAGCAGAACAGGATTTAACATGTGCGCAAGATGTTCTGCGTGCGTTCGCACACGGGGCCTCGGTTTATAGTCTCATCCGAAGTTTTATGTGTATGTTTTTGCTCCTTTTCTCACGCACTCACTTGTCTGTGTCTGCTTCTGTGTGCGTCCTTCCATATCAGTCTGTCTGTCAGTCTGTCAGTCTGTCTGTCAGTTTTTTTCGCTATCGGTCTACTTCTTCCTCTTGCCTACCCCTACTTGCCCGACATCTATATTATGTGTGTGTGTTTTTTATAATTTGTTCTCTGTCTGTTTCTCTGTCTCTCTCTATCTTTCCTTGTCTCCTTGTCTGTCTTTTTCTCTCCTTTCCTCTTGGATCCTTATCTATCTATGTCTTCTGTTTCTCTGTCTCTGTCTCTTCCTGTCTCTCTCTCTCTGTCTCCCTCTGTTTTTATCTGTCTATCTGTCAGTCTGTTTGCTTATGTTTCGGTCAACTTGTTTGTCTCGGTGTCTCTATCTCTGTCTGTCTGTCTGTACGTCTGTCCGTCTGTCCGTCTCTCTATCTCTCTCGCTCTCTTTCTCTCGCTCTCTCTCTATCTCGCTCTCTCTGTCTCTGTCTTTCTCTCTCTCTCTCTACACCCCTCTCTCTTTCTCTCAGCAAGTTACACAGATAGTACAAATACAAACAAAATAGCAAAATAAAAAAACAAAGCAAATCAACACGAACGAAAGAGAAAACCAAGAACAAGCATAGACACCGAGACAAACAAGAAACGAACAAACAAAGAACAAACAAAAAAAACAACCCAAATCAAATCAAGAAAAATCCCAGAGCCAACAAAGCGAGACAAAACAAAGACACAGAAACAAAGACGTAAAAATAATTGAAAGAAAGAAAAAATTTGAATAAGAAAGACAATGAGGACCCAAATACACTTAGAATACAAACGAACACCACCCCAAATCAAACAAACAAACAAACAAAAACCAAGAAAACAATAAGAAAGAGGAGAAAACAATATAAAGAAAACAATATACAGCGAGACAGGTATTAAGAACGAATGACAAAAAAATTGCAAGCAGTAAACCGAGATAGCCCCCGTCCTCTCTCTCTCTCTCTCTCTCTCTCTCTCTCTCTCTCTCTCTCTCTCTCTCTCTTCTCTCTCTCTCTCTCTCTCTCTCTCTCTCTCTCTCTCTCTCTCTCTCTCTCTCCTCCCCCCCATCTCTATCTAAAAAACAACAACCAAACTACACAAAAAGAGAAGACGACACCGATATCATAATCGTACATGGAGAGAATGTTTCCATTCTCTCGAGTACAGGAATCAGATAAAGAGGAAAGAAAACTAGCAAAGAAAAAAACAACAGTATTTGGATATTTTATTATTTTTTGTTCCTCGGCTAGAGCTCTGAGGTTCACCAATGGTGGTGAGATGTTTGCGTATACAGCCCGTTGTTAACCTGCTAGTAATGTAACCGCATTCTGTCTGCGGGGAGTTTGGGGGAATATAAGTAGGAATACAAGGAGGAGGGGAGGAAGGGAGGATTAGTCAAGCACAGAGCCTGGCTCAATAGCACATTGGTAGGAAACGGGGGACGCATTTTAAAAGAGTTGAAAATACAGAACACATTTTCATCTGTGCGGCTTGAATGCTGCTCTCTCAGCAAGTCTGCAAGACTTCATAACAATTCGTGTCACTATTTTGTGTGTTTGTTGACTTGTGTGCTTGTCTGCGAGTTCGTTTTAAAAAAAAATTAAAAGCCAACAGTGCCAGAAAGAATATTCTGGTTTAAGCTTTGGTTTCATGTTTCTTCCACTGTGAAGAACAAATACACAAACTTTCTATTGCTGCTCATTTTAAAGTGAAAGTTTTAGTAAGAGAGTCATTTTAAAGTGAAAGTTTTAGTAAGGGAAATCATTTTAAAGTGAAAGTTTTAGTAAGGGAGTCATTTTAAAGTGGAAGTTTTAGTAAGGGAAATCATTTTAAAGTGAAAGTCTTAGTGAGAGAGTCATTTTAAAGTGAAGTTTTTCGTAAGAGAGTCATTTTAAAGTGAAAGTTTTAGTAAAAGAATCATTCTGAAGTAAAAGCTTGCTTTTGTAAAAGAGTCATTTTAAAGTGAAAGTTTTAGTAAGACAATCCTTTTAAACTGAAAGTAAGCAACTCTAACAGTCAAGCAATTGCGTTTTCAATTCGTGTGGTTTGAGTGGCTGCTTTTATGTGTGCTGACTCCTATGTACATAGAAGAAGAAGAAGAAGGAAAACACCAACAACACCAGCAACAAAAACAACAGCAAGATAACGATGTTGCTGCTGCTGATAATGATGACGGTGATAAAAAACACCATGATCTAGTTTGAACAGTTTAACCAAAAATGTTTCAGCACACCGTTTCCCATCTCACAATGAGTATTTAGGAGCCAATCAGACCACATAAGTCAAGCCATGTTAGAACACTACCATAACCGGTGTCATCGTAGCTCAGTCAAAATCGTCACCATTCAGAGATTCTCTCTCTCCCTGACAGTTCCTAGCCATGTGCTCAGGCTCCGTGATACAGCGTCTAGATAGCTAACTCCAGAGGAGGAGCCTAGCCGATAGTGATAGGGGGAGAGGTCCTTCCCGGGGACAGGCATGGAGCTGTTTGCCGGTCATCAGTGCTTAGTGGCCTGCCAGCCATGCAGGCTGTTTCAGAACTGTGTTTTTATTTCTTTGACCCCTGATCGATCTGAACAAAACACCGGGGAATGTGTGTCGTGGTGAAACAGTTAGCCAGCCATCAAGACTGTTCAATCTTTTCGTCCTTTGAGAAGAAGCTATTCAACTCTTCTTCCGCCAGAGAAGGATCTGTTTAACCTTTCTTTTCACGAAAGTGTAGCAGCATTTAGCGTGGTTCCCAAGTGGATGGGTGACCGCTTGCACGCCTTGGCTTCAGTACAGTCCCCCAATTCACCCAGCTGCAAATAGGTACCTGCCCTCTTCAGTGACATGGAAGGCTAAGCAGCGAAGGAGAGGAGATGGGCGCCGCCCTCAATATGCTGGCCCCTGAAGAAGCTGAGGTCTCTGACATCTCGCTCCCCAACGATCGCATAGGTTATGGGAATACCTGTACCTTGTCACATATACGGGAAGGATATATTCAATTTTTCTTCACCTGAGAAGGATCTGCCTAACCTCTCTTCCCTTGAAAAGAATATAATGATCTAACTTTTCTTCCGCCTGAGGAAGATCTGTTTTGAAGTCAGGTCGTTAAATAACCTGACGACGAGTCAACTGAATTTGAGAGCTGCTCTTCTTTGAAGCGCTTTTCTATGCCCGATGTTTGGCTGAAGAATATATTTTGTTCTGAATGTTCGTTTGTTCAAAGCATATTTGTTGAAAGTCTGACCTGCCCGTGTCACTGGTACTCTGTTGGCCGCTGCTTCAATGACAATGAGACAGCCATCCTCCATTCGTTCCAGTCCTCGCCGCTGGGCCTGTTGAATGTATGGATTCTCATGTCACTGGATTCGCTAATGTTGCCAAGGACAGAAGCTGGCGATCTGCCTTTTGTCTTCTTCTTCTTCAGTCTTGCTTAATCTTCATGAAGTCCGCATCTTGTTTTTGTAGCGCAAGGTCGATATATCGTAATTTCATGTTAGTTATAAGCTGATGTTTTGTGTGTGTAGAACGCATTGTATATGTGCATATCCCAAGAACCTCTCTCTCTCTCTCTCCGTCTTAAAGAACAGCAGGCCCGCTATGTCACAGGCATGCAGTCTGAGCAGGGATGGGCTTAACCAGCTTGAACCAGAAAAATGTTGTATTGAAGAATGAATTTTTTTTTATTCATTTATTCGTTCTTTCTCTTATTTCGAGGATAATGGGATAAAGTATTCAGTAAAGGTAAGGAGGTAAAGGAGTCCCTTAACCTATAAGGTCGTAGGGGAGCGAGGCGTCAGAGATCTCACTTCTCTAGGGCCAGCATAGTGAGGGCGGCGCCCATCTCCTCTCCCTCGCTGCTTTACCTTCCCTGACCCTAAAGAGGGCAGGTACCCATTTACAGCTGGGTGAACTGGGGGAACTGTACTGAAGCCAAGGCGCGCAAACGGTCACCCATCCAACTGGTAACCACGCTCGACGCTGCTTAACTTTGGCTGGGGGAAAGCGAGTGCTCCGACCACTGAGCTATCCCGTCCCCATTCAGTATTAAACTCTAAAGCCATAGCCATAATGATGACAGATAATTAGGATGTAAAGTGAAATAAGCTGTGCTCGACTGGAGAAGGCTGTGTAATCTGAAACCAGGAATCAGAAAGAATCACACAAGCGCATGCCCGTGTGTGTGTTTGTGCGTGTAAGTGTGTGCGTGCTCGCTGTCGTGCTTGCGTGGATGGCTGCGTGCGTGTGTGTGTGCGTGCTTGTGTGCGTGCTTGTGTGTGTGTGTGTGTGTGTGTGTGTGTGCAACAATAATTGTGTGCGCACGCGAGTGATTTTCTTGTCATTTCCAGTCTCTACTTCTATCATGTCTATTCTCACATTCTTTATGATTGATTCCTATTGCCTTTCAACCTTCTGGCTCTACAATCATTGGATTGTTCCCCAGCAGGCAGCCCTGATTGTGCCATCAGTCTTTCTTTACGTTGAGGAGGTAATCCGCAGGCTTGTTGTAGGCAATCGCAGCATGGCAAGAACACTACTGCAACACCTGTGGGGGGTTTCTTGTTGTTGTTGTTGTTGTCTTTGTCCTTGTTCTTGCTTGTTCTTGTTCTTCTTGTTCTTGTTT
>CM054141.1:64071839-64086839 GCA_028751875.1 Rapana venosa
GAAAGAGATTGAGAACAGCAACATGTCATATATTTAGACTATTTGGTGTTCCATGCATTTAGCCTCATTTTATATATTAAAATGTCTACTTTCCGTGAGCAAGAAATGTTTTCAAAGTGTGTTTTCTTCATTTTGGAATGCATGCAATTCATCAATTTAGCATTAATTTCATGGGAGGACAATGCGAGATTGGAATCAAACGTTTCAATGTTGCAATCAGAGGCACCTTGTTTTGCTAAGGAATCAACCAACTCATTCCAATAGATTCCATAGTGAGAAGGGACCCAGCAAAAAGTTATTTGTATGCCTCTGCTGGCAATACAATGTATCAAGAATTTTATCTCAAATACAATATCTCTCCTTATGTTCCCCTGCCAGTGCTTTAGTGTCATCAATACTGCTTTTGAGTCAACGCAAAAAAGAATCTGGTGAATATCAAGCGCAGTATTTGACAATAAATTCAAGGCCATAAGGATCGCAAACAATTCACTCGTAAAAATAGAAAAATGTTTTCCTAAATGAAAGGATTTTTGTACTTTTAAAACAGGAATCACAAATGCTGCCCCATTTCTTCCTGATTCCAGTACAGATCCATCAGTATATACTTTTAAATAATTAGCATAATTGCTTTCAATGTGACTTTTTACATCAACAGTGAGCAAATTTGGATCTTCATTCTTTTTTACATCCGTGTAGTCAGTGTCAAAGTTAGCTGATATATGTTCCCAAGGAGGCATTTGAGGAACCATTGGAAAAATTGGAATTGTTGTTAGGTCAATACCAATGTCTGTCTGTCTGTCTGCCTGCCTGCCTGCCTGCCTGCCTGCCTGCTTGTCTGTCTGTCTGTCTGTCTGTCTGTCTGTCTGTCTGTCTATCTATCTATCTATCTATCTAGAGAGACAGACAGACAGAAAGACAGACAGACAGACAGACAAACAAATAGATAAGTAGAGAAATAGGTAATTCTGAAAGAGTAAAGGTAAATGGGCGTAAGCGTAGCTTAATGACATATGGAGTTAATACAGAAGTGCAAAACCATCTGAAAAGCCCAAAGAGAGGGCAACTTAATTGTTTAATTTTGACCGTTTGTCAGTGCAAGTTTTGAGAAAATGTATATTTTGCAGCTGTGCGGTGCGGTCCTTATCTAAATTACCGGGGTTCTGTGTTTGTAAACGTGTCATTTCTCTCACACCATGGTAGTTTTCGAACTTTCCGTAAAGCGGTCTCTTCCTGGCTCTATCTATCTATCTATCTATCTATCTATCTATCTATCTATCTATCTATCTATCTATCTATCTATCTATCTATCTATCTATCTATCTATCTATCTATCTATCTATCTATCTATCTATCTATCTATCTATCTATCTATCTATCTATCTGTCCCGTAGTCTGCCGACCGTGGGGGCACCCTCAAAGACTCAACAACCAGTTCCCTCCATTCCTCTCTCTGTTCTGCCTTTCTCAGGGTTTTGTTGAGTTCTAGGCCTGTCCATTCGCTGATGTTATCCTCCCAGCTCTTCCTTGGTCTGCCTCTTCTTCTTCCTCCTTGGACAGTGCCTTGCAAAACTGTCTTTGCAAGTCCTTTGGATCTTGTGACATGCCCATACCATTTAAGTTTACGCTTTTTCACGATCGTTAGAAGGTTCTCATAGGGTCTAATGGTTTGCTGGATTCTGTTATGCACGCTTTCGTTGCTTATGTGGTCTTTGTAGGAGATGCCAAGGAGTCTCCGAAAGCATCTCATCTCCACTGCCTGTACTCTTCTCTCCAAATCTGCAGTCAGGGTCCATGATTCACAGGCATACAGAAATATGGATATGACAAGGGAGCGCATTAGTCTGATCTTGGAGATAAGTGAGATATTTTTATCTCTCCAGATGGTGTTTAGTTTTGACAAAGCTGTTATTGTATGTGCAGTCCTGCATACTACTTCTGGCTTGGATCCTTGGTCTGATACAATGGCTCCCAGGTACTTGAAGCTTTGAACTGTTTCCAGCTTCTGGTCATTAACCCTGATATCAGTGCTAATGCCGTTGGTGTTATTAGTCATCAGTTTGGTCTTCTCTGCACTGATTTCCATGCCGTATGTTTTGGAGGCCTTATTCAAGTGTTCTGTTAGGCTGGCAAGCTCTTTTTCTGATCCTGCTATTCCATCAATGTCATCTGCGAAGCGGAGGTTTGTGATCGTTCTGCCACCAATGCTGACTGATCCTTCATGATGTTCCAGTGCATCAGCCATGATTCTCTCAAGGAAGATGTTGAAAAGAGTGGGTGAGAGTAGACAGCCCTGCCTTACTGCAACTGTTGTTCGAAACCATTCTCCAATGTTGTTGTTGTAGTACACTGCACTGGTGGCCTCGCTGTACAGCTGTTTGATGACTCTGATCAGGTTTGCATTGATGCTGTACAAATTCATGGTTGCCCACAAAGCTGCATGCCACACCCTGTCAAATGCCTTCTTAAAATCGATAAATACGTGGTAAAGGTCTTGTTGATGTTGAAGGTACCGCTCACATAGTATTCTGAGGTTGAATATCTGTTCGGTTGTGCTGCGCCCTGCTCTGAAACCTGCTTGTTCCTCAGCAATGATGGTCTCTGCTTGTGGCTTCAGTCTATTCAATATTATCTGCAGCATGACCTTGCTTGCGTGGCATATGAGGCTGATTGTGCGGTAATTATGGCATTGTTGTAGATTTCCTTTCTTGGGGAGGGTGATGATGAGTGACTGTGTCCATGGTGTTGGCCATTTTCCTGTCTGCCAGATCTTGTTGCAGATTCTTAGTAGGGCGCTGATCATGGCTTCCCCTCCAGCTTGGACCAACTCAGCTGGAATGTTGTCAGCCCCTGCTGACTTCCCCTTTTTCAGCGATCTGACTGCTGTTTCCACTTCTTCTCGGAGGATAGGGTGACTGTCTGTGTCTTTGCTTTCGGGTACATTAAGGACTTCTGGATCTCCTGCGGTTATATAGTTATACACGTCGGAGCAGTATTCTGTCCATCTGTTCAGAATATCCTGGTCGTCATTGAGACACTTCCCATTTTTGTCTTGGATTGTTAAACCTTTTCCTGGCTCATGTTTGTTAAATTGTACGATCTTTCGGCCTCGTGTTTAAGCGTGTCTGAATCGGTCCTTGATGTTTCTGCAGTAGGTTGTTGATGTGGAAGCTTGGTTACATCATTTATAACACTATAGTCATAACATTGTTCTATGTCTGAAAGTTGCTTGCCTTTTCTTAGAGAGAGAGAGAGAGAATGCCACTAAAGATAAGCACGACCTACTTTTTCTAGCTTGTTTATTGATGAGATTATGATCTGGCCGACTTTTGATGAGGTATCTGATATCACACATGTAGACAGACATACAGATATAGACAGACAGACAAACAGACAGGCAGACAGACAAACTTTTAGAATTAGCTCCTTCAAAACAAAAAGTGTGAGAAACTTGTGAAGAAATATGTAATGAGTTGATTTTAAGAGCAATTATCATTATGCTCGAAACTAGTTTACATTTGGGTCACCTGGTAAATTGTTAATCTTACCCTTATCATCAGGTTTTCTTCAATACTCGTCTGCCTGAATTCAGCGCGTGTTGTACTGTCTTGGTTGTGCTTTCTCTTGTACTGTGAAGTCTGCATTTCTGGTACACAGGTACCATTGTCCTTTGCTTGCATTATAAGGAAACTTTCTTGAATTTTTTGTGAGGGAAGGATGTACAAAAATTGTGTAAATCTAATATTTTACCCTCGGAAAAATCTTTATGACTTGACTTGACACACCAAAACAACAACAAGAACAACCTCGAAAAAGGTCATTTTGACTTGACTTGACTTTACACATACACTCACACACACACACCACCACCACCACCACCACCACCACCACCACCACCACCACCACCACCACCACCACCACCACCACCACCACCACCACTACACCACCACCACCACCAACAACCGAAAACAGACGGATTTCAGAGAACAAAAAGAATTGACGGAATGACACAACTAGCCAAAAAACAACAACACCCAACCCCACACATTTTTGATATGGCTTGACCATCCTTCCGAACGTAGATCGATGGTTTTATGGGGTCATGGGTTCGCCGCCATGTAACTGTAACTGTAACTGAAGCCGCAACTACAGTTAGCCCAGTTCATTGACAAGACAGGAAACACAGGCTTTGAGGACGTCATGTCCTTCACACAAATGTGTTCCGCAAACAAAACAAAACAAAACAAAACTAAACAGCCGTGCTTTGTTGGATGAAAAGAAAGAAGGAAGGATGCTAAGCTAATTCTCGCTGGATCTGTTCTTGTTGTTGTTGCTGGGGGTTGCTCAGTTTCCTTTGCTTCCCGATCTTCGGCTAGAGCTCTGAGGTTCTAATGGGGGGGCCGGGATAGCCTAGTGGTCAGAACATTGCTATCGCAATCTGACGATCCGGGTTCGATTCCCGTTCAAGGGGAATATTTTTCCCTAGAGTTAACTTCAGTGCAGACTCCACTCTCCTCAAAAGTCCTTCGGATGAGACTATAAACCGAGGCCCTGTGTGAGAACCCACGCAGAACATCTTGCGCACACGTTAAATCCTGTTGCGCTTTTCGTAAGAGTAGGCCATTGTGTGCCGGTGGGAACAGATGACAGAATTTACAAAACCGCATACACACGGGAAAGGATGTAAAAAAGCACATGAGGGCTTATTCCATTATCCTCGGTATAAAAGAATAAATAAAATAAATAAAAATAAAGAAATAAGGTTCTACACTGGTGACAGTTTAGTGTATGCAACCGTTGTTGCCCACCGGCGAGAGCAGCCCGAATTTCACACAGAGAAATTTGCCGTGACTAAAATAAATAAATGAAAAATAGCCTTTAAGGTAGCCGCTTTCCGACTTCAAGTCAAGTCAAATCAAGTCAAGTCAAAAACACTTTAATCATCCCATGAAGGGCAATTACAATACTGGATGATGTCTAACCACCTCTATGCATGCAGTTTCCTTTAACAAAAAATATTTTGGCATCCGTATTTTTACCGGCATGGAGAACAGCCTACTATTCCGAGAGGTAGAACGGGTTTTTAACATGTGCGCAAGATGTTCTGCGTATACAGACCGGATCTCAGTTTATAGTCTCACTCTGGAGGACTTTTGGGGGGCCGAGTAGGGTCGGTAAAGTAAAGGTAAAGGTGTCCCGTAACCTATAAGGTCGTAGGGGAGCGAGGCGTCAGAGACCTCTACTTCCCTTGGGGCCAGCATATTAAGGGCAGCGCCTATCTCCTCTCCCTCGCTGCTCTACCTTCCCTGACCCTAAAGAGGGCAGGTACCCATCCACAGTGGGGTGAACTGGGAAATTGTATTGAAGCCAAGGCGCACAAACGGTCACCCGTCCGAGTGGTAACATTGCTCGACGCTCCTTAACCTGGCTGGGGGAAAGCGAGTGCTCTGACCACTGAGCTATCCCGAAGAGTCGGTACTCCAGGGAAGATATCTTCAAACAGATGTCTCGGGGTTGTTCAAGCCCGGGCCGTCAGATCGCGAGCTTCACACATAAGCTACTGGCTACCCCTCACTCCTCCCCCACCCAGTTCAGTTAAATTTCCTGAGGTCATCTATCGCTCGTGCAAACCACTGTCAGACAATAACAATTATGTAGGCCTACACACTGAATGAGAAGACGTCGGATGACACTATACACCGAATTCCTGTGTACGAACGCGCGCAGAACATCTTTGCGCATACGTTAAAACCCGTTCCGCTTTTCGAAAGAGTAAGCCATTGTGTGCCGGTGGGAACGGTTGACAAAATTGACAAAACTGCACACACACGAGAACTGGATGTAAAAGAACACATGGCTGCTTATTCCATTATCCTCGAAATAAAAGGAATAAAAGAAAGAAGTTTGCGCTTGTGGCTGTTTCTAAGCAGCTCACCGTGTAGGCAGCCGTATTCTGTCTGTGGATTACTTTTTGCAGGTTGCTAAGCTCAGAGCTGGTCATAAAGGTAGGCATGCTAACATCAATAATACAGACCACGCTTACTGCTGAGGTCAGATGGAACAATCAAGTCATAATGGAAGGAAAGCAGACAGCCAGCGGGTTCTCTTGTGGTGTTTGTTTGTTTGTTTGTTTTGTTTGTTTGTTTGTTTGTTTTGTTTGTTTGTGTGTTTGTTTCTCAGCTAAGCTCCCAGATCCACTAATGGTGAAATTTTGTGTATGCGACTTTTCTTTGCTCACCATTAAGGAAGCCACACTCCATCTTCCGGTATTCTTGTGTTTAGTACACGCGCTAGGGTGCTAAAGTAGGTTAAAAAAGAGAGAGGGAAAAAGATGAAGAAAGAAAAAAAGAGCTGTGTCACTTACTGGACAAGGATAGGTATTTACAGGGTTTTCAATCACTGTGAAGCTCCGCTCTGGAAAACGACCTAATAAAAGCTTTGCCAACGTGTGTATCTGCTAAAAATGATAATGATGATATGATGATAATCATGATAACAACAACAATAATAATGATGATAATGATGATGATGATGATGATTATGGTACTACTACTACTACTACTACTACTACTACTACTACTACTACTACTACTACTACTACTACTACTACTACTACTACTACTACTACTACTAAAGTGATAACAGCAAAATCACCGTCCTTCTCCTTCTCGTCCTCTTCTTCTTCCTTCTCCATTTCATCATCATCATTATCATGGTCCAAATAATCATCTATTTCATTACACTTCTTGTTCTTGTTCTTGTTCTTGTTCTTGTTCTTCTTCTTCTTCTTCTTTCTTCTTCTTCTTCTTCTCTTCTCCTTCTCATTAGTACTATGATCATAGAGCCTTTGCCTCTGTGACATTGCTGCTCTGAGTCAGAGTCCGTCTGTAACCTTAGCATCCTTCGTTTGCCGGGGCAGCATACTGCAGGTCAGTGTTTGCTCACACGCCCCGGGCTTTCATAGAGATCCCCGCTGCCCGTGTTTCCTTCATCGATGCAGCCAGGCACCATGTATTGACCCAGCAAGCTACACACAGTCTATCAATAACAAGCAAAACAATGCAGGTACCTGCGTGTAGGGTCAGTGCTTTTTAAAACAGGTTCACAAAAACCGCATACACAGGGGGACTGGATGTAAAAAAAAGCACATAAGTGCTTATTCCATTATCCTCAATATAAAAGAATAAAATTAAAAATAAATAAAAACAACAACATAGTCTTCTCTTTTGGGTACAAGTAAAGCTTTTGCTGAATTGATCGGTTTGCATGTAACAAATTGGAAAATATGAAACACAGTCTGACGATATGGTCATAGCTAAAAGCAGACAACCAACCAAACAAACAAACAAACAGCAGCAGCAGCGGCGGTGGCAGCGGTAGCAGCAGCATCAGCGGCAACAACAACAACAGAAACAACAACAAAAACAACAACATATTCAAAACCCACAACTGGCGAATTAGCCATAAAAATGTCATGATTAACATGTAAATCACATAAGTGGGGGTGAGGATGATGATGTTGTTGTTGTTATTGATGGTGATTATGACAGGATGATATTAATCTCTCTTTCGCTTTTCTCTCTCTCTCTCTCTCTCTCTCTCTCTCTCTCTCTCTCTCTCTCTCTCTCTCTCTCTCTCAATCATTCATTCATTAGCAAATTCGTCTATCTTTCGTAACAGTGTTTTATGCGTGTTTGTGTACTTAGAATATTCGATATGATCCGTTTCTAAATGAGTTTGCCGCTGTAATCCAAAGAGAAGCTCAAAATGATAGCATCTTAAAAGAGAGAAAAACAGGAACTTTTGCCTCTTTCTCTGGATTAAACGAGGCATTTTTATCATATCTCCTCCATTTGAATTGAGCAGATGAAACAGCTTGTAGATATAAATTTGCCTAAAGCTCTAGAGGAATATATCAAAGACACAGACACTCCTGATGAGAGAAAGAGAGAGAGAGAGAGAGAGAGAGAGAGAGTGAGAGGAGAGAGAGAGAGAGGAGAGAGAGAGAGAGAGAGAGAGAGAGAGACAGAGAGAGAGAGAGAGACAGAGACAGAGAGAGACACACATAGAGAGAGAGCACACATTCATACTTAATGATTTGCTCATCTTTAATTACACAGATATGGTTTTTTCCCCATATCTGTGTCTCTGAAAGCATGTCTAATGTAATCCCTCTTCAAATGTCTCCGGACAGTAATCTGATATCGTTTAATAGTGAAAGCTTCTTTGAAAATATATTTTTTTCCGTGGCTTATAATTTTTCATGTTGTGTTGAATTTTTTCTCTCGATTTAATCTATTTACTTTGTTCATTTTTTTTTTGGGGGGGGGGGGGGGGGGGAGATCTGGATAATGTTGCTTGCAGAAGCAAAGAGGATTGGAAAATGATTTTATGCTTAAAGATATATATATATATATATATATATATATATATACATATATATATATATATAATCTGTGTGTGTGCACAATCATAAGTGCGCGCGCGCACGCACGCACAAACGCACGTACGCACACACACATTCTTTGTATGAACACTAAACCTAGTTTGATGTTGAAAGTTGGATTATTTATTACTAGATGTTTAGATATCAGAAGTAAATGATGTTCACCTTACATGAAAGTATATGATTAACCATTGTTCCTATGGGCCGTGTGGCCTGCAAAAACTGAATAAAGTTATTGTTATCGTTATTATTACACATATCCTTTGGAGGACGGGGTAGCCCGGTGGTCGTTGCGCTCGTGATCTGACGTCCTGGGTTCGAGTCACCACCGAAATGCCCGTTCATGCAGACTTGGAAGCAGCCACTTCGTTTACCGACATATTACAGACAGATCGAAAGTCGTTACCGTCACCGATGCCTCAGATTCCGAATCCTTTGGGGCGCCTTCGAAGCTTTGTCAACCACCTTTCTCCAGTCCTTAAGTCTCTCCGCCGCTCTCAGGGTGTCTCTCAGCCCCATGTCTGTCCACTCTCGAATGTTGTCCTCCCATCTCTTCCTTTGTCTGCCTCGTCTTCTTCCTCCCCTCACTGTGCCTTGTAGGATTATTTTAGCAAGACCAGACAACGAGAACTAAAGTGGTTTGGTCATGTCACACGATCCTCTAATCTTGCTGAAGATCGAAAGTATGAGACTCTAAACGCTAAGCCATTAAGACCAGATTGGTAATGCTCTTACAGTCGGCTCGAGAAGCTTCTGTATTACCACACAACCATGTTATCAGTAAGATCAGACAGTCCTCAGCATTCTCTTTACCTCGTGGTACATACGTAATGCTTAAGTGCAGGCTCCATCCTCTGCGTACATAATTGATAGCCATTCCATACAGACTATCTGGCTCTTGGCTTTCGAGGTGCCAATTGTTTCCGCTTAGACACATGAGCAGGAAGTGGTGAGTTGTCTTCCCTTGGGTATGTGAGCAGCAGGCTGTGAAGAAATGACATCTGTCTGTGCTGTAACGCTGAGGGGGACAATAGCTGTAGGGATTTTGCAGCCTGTCGGTTTATGATGACTTTCTGCTGAAAGCGAGAAGTGTTCGAAGAGAGCGCAAGGTTGAAAAGTGCTGTTTCTACCTGTGTAGCACTGAGCAGTAACAAACACTAACAAGAGCAACAACAAGAGCAACAACAACAGCATCAACGCAATAGCAAGAACAGAACTAGCAGCAACAGATATAGCAGCAACAACAGTAAACTGCTACTATACTGCTAATGAAAATGATAAAAACAACGACAATAAAACCACCATCACCACTACTACAACTGATGAAGAAGACGATGACATCTTACGCATACTTAAAACCCGTTCCTCCTTATGGAAGAGCATGCCATTTCGTGCCGCTGGGACTGGATGACAACATTGATAAATGCATGCAGATAGGGGGTCGCGTTAAACACCACTCCCGAAGAGGAAATACGGCTACCTTCATGGTGGGTGAAAAAGGTCGCATACACACCACAATCTCACCATTGGTGAACCTCGGAGCTCTAGCCAAGGAACAAAGGAGATCTATACGATTTAGTATAACACCTTAAGATTGTGCTCTCCTGAATTCATACATAAGCCAGTGTATCCACACCGAATCGTAAATATTGAGAAGAAGTGTAAAGCCAAAGAATTTTACAGTTGTGGAAAGGGATTTTTTTTTTATGCATTTACGACCAAAGGATTGGATAAACTACTGTAATTGAGAGCGGGGGACGGGATAGCTCAGTGATCAGAGCACTCACTTTCCCCCAGCTAAGGTTAAGTAGCATCGAGCGTGGTTACCACTTGGATGGGTGACCGTTTGCGCCCCTTGGCTTTAGTACAGTCCCCCAGTTTACCCAGCTGTTAATGGGTAGCTGCCTCTTGAGGGTCAGGGAAGGTAATGCAGCGAGGGAGAGGAGATGGGCGCCGCCCTCAAAATTCTGGCCCTTAGAGAAACTTAGGTCTCTGATGCCTTGCTCCCTTACGACCACATAGGTTATAGGACACCTTTACCATTTACTTTAGTTGAGAGCCTTGAGAAAAAGGAACGAAAAAGCGTTCACATTTCTTTTGGTTTTTAAAAAGAGGTCAAGTACAGCGCACTGTGTGCATTTTTTGGGAAAGAAAACGTAACACCAGAGTAAAGGTAAAGGTGTCCCATAACCTATGCGGTCATTGGGGAGCTAGGTGTCAGAGACCTCAGCTTCTCTAGGGGCCAGCATATTGAGGGTGGCGCCCATTTCCTCTCACTTGCTGCTTTAACTTCCCTGTCCCTAAAGAGGCATGTACCCATTTAGAGCTGGGTGAACTGGGGGAACTGTACTGAAGCCAAGGCGGGCAAACGGTCACCCATCCAAGTGGTAACCACGCTCGATGCTGCTTAATGAACCTTAGCGTGGAGAAAGCGAATGCTCTGACCACTGAGCTATCCCGTCCCTTAATGAAAACGTAGATGAAGCTAAATGTTTGCACACAGAAGGATGAACTCGTACATTTACTCATTGGGCAGACAGACAGACAGAGAGAAAAACAGATAGACAAACACAGACAGACAGACAGACAGAGAAAGAGACAGAGACAAATGACAAAATACACATATTTCACCACCACCACCATCAGCATCATGGCCGCTTCTGTGCCAGCACACGGGGAGGGATGTCAGCGCTGAGAACAGAACTCCTCAGTCATGGTGGCTGCAATGAGATGCTCCAGGAGCAACGGGAGTGGCCTAGCTCGTTGTTTCCTTCTGTGCTTTGTCTTTGGCTTTCCTGTTCCCTTTGTTCCCGTTCCTTTTCTTCATCTACCCTTTGTTTCTCTTCCCTTTCTTCCTGTTCCCTCTGTTTCTTCTCCTCTGTTTCTCTGCCCTCTGTTTCTCTGCCCTCTGTTTCTCTGCCCTCTGTTTCTCTGCCCTCTGTTTCTCTGCCCTTTTCTTCCTGTTCCCTTTGTTCTCGTTCCCTTTGTTTCTTGTTTCCGTTGTTGGCGACGAACATTTTGTTTGCTTTTCATGAAATCCCCCTTTCCCCTTCTTTCCCTGTTACCGCCGGAGTTAAAAGACTGTTAGTTAAATGTTTTTGTCACTTTGGTCATTGAATGAAGTGGAGTTATTAGTTGCTAGCGGAGTGGTTTTTTGTGCCATTTTTAACTGCCTTAGTGATTCCACTTTGCTTAAGACTTTGATGTGGAGGTAGTAGGCTGTGAAAATCTTTTTATGACTTGTCCAATGAGTGTTTGAATTTTGTTGGACAATTTGTTTCCTACCTTCTCATTTGTCAAGGTTTGTTTTATTACAGAAGCGTCGAAATACAGCATTCTGTTCTACTCTGTGATACTCTAATCAGTGATGCTATACTATACCGTACTGTACCGTACCGTACCGTACCATACCCTACCATACCATACCCTACCATACCATACCATACCCTACCATACCATACCATACCCTACCCTACCCTACCCTACCCTACCATATCATATCATACCATATCATACCATACCATACCTTACCATACCCTACCCTACCCTACCCTACCCTACCCTACCCTACCCTACCATACCATACCATACCTTACCCTACCATACCCTACCCTACCCTACCATACCATACCATACCATACCATACCATACCATACCCTACCCTACCAACATACCATACCATACCATACCATACCATACCATACTACCATACCATACCCTACCATACCATACCATACCATACCATACCATACCATACCATACCATACCATACCATACCATACCATACCATACCATACTCTACTCTACGCTACGCTACACTACTGTACTCTAGTCGTGCTTCTATCAATTACGGCGTATTAGTGCAATTCGAAAGTACCTGTCCACAGACGCAACATCAAAACTCGTGGCATCTCTCATTCTTTCACGTCTGGACTATTGCAATTCTCTTTTGGCTGGTCTGCCATCATCATCTATCCACTCCCTTCAACGTATTCAAAACTCTGCAGCTCGACTAGTCCTCAGAAAGAAAAAATCTGAGCACATTACCTCTCTCTTGCGATCTCTCCACTGGCTGCCTGTGCCACAAAGAATAAACTATAAGATCAGTACTCTCTGTTACAAATGTCTCCACAAAACAGCACCATCCTACCTCTGTGAATGTCTCCACCTGTACACCCCTTCTCGTTCCTTTCGCTCTGCTGCAGATTCATTGTGCTTACAAATACCTAGATTCAACCAGTCCACTGTTTGCCGTCGCTCTTTCTCTGTTTCTGGTCCATCGATTTGGAATGGCCTCCCTATCTCTCTTCGCCAAAGACCTTCTTGTGACACTTTAAAATCTGGCCTCAAGACATATTAGTTTCAAACCTAAGAATTTCCTCTCCTGTTTCATTTCATAGCTATCCCTGCTTTTCAACAGCCAAAGATTCCATCACCTTGCCAAAGTGTATAACCTGTGTGTGTGTGTGTGTGTGTGTGTGTGTGTGTGTGTGTGCATTTGGACTTGTTAGAACTATTACTTGCTATTGGTTGCATGACTGTGTAAGAATGAGTTGAGTGCAAGCGCTTTGATTTGTCTGTGCAAGATACAGCGCTATATAAGTTCCATTTATTATTATTATTATTATTATTACTCTAATCTACCCTACTCTACTATTCTCTACTCTACTATACACTACTCTACTCTACTCTACTCTACTATACTCTTCTCTACTCTACTCTACTCGACTCTACTATACTCAACTCGACTCGGCTCGACTCGACTCGACCCGACTCTGTGTTAGCTCGATCCCGCTGAATTTCTTTCTTGTTCTGAACGTTTTTCATTTTGAAGTGAATCAGCGGCAAAAGACTGCCCAAGTAAAGGGCAAAGTAGTTCATTAATGTCCTGCTGTTTAATCACTGGGTCTTCGTTATCTAAGTAACGCTGCTGTCAGTGGAGAACACGGTGATGGGGGAGGGGCATCACCGCGGTCACATAGCTGTGGGGCAGACGAACTGCAGTTGATCATCTCTTTAAACGTGATTACATTGGACAGTGGAAGCCAGCTCCCGCAACTGCAGTCGCGCGACTGTGATTGTGCTTCATTAAACCGGTTCCGTTGACGGTGGTTCGCCATCAGTGCCGTATGCAGGCAGTCACTGCCCTGCTAATGATAGACTGTATGACGAGTCAGTGTTACTGTTTGGTAGACGTGTCAATAGGTTGAGTAATAAAACCACGAAATACTTGCATTAGTAGGTCGATTCATTTGCTAGTTAGACAGATTTGAGTCCAATTGACTGGTTGGACGTTATATTTTATTTGCTTAAAGGGATGTCATTGCAACTGAAATTTGAAAACACACAGACACACACACACACACAGACAGACAGACACACACACACACACACACACACACACACACACACACACACACACACACACACACACACACACACGTTCGACGAAAAGAAATGATCCCGATGAAAAACATCCACAAACTGTCACCAAGTAGATTTATACATTATAATTTTTGTAGTCTGACAATATTTGGTTAGTTCTAAGACTATTTAGTGTGCTGCTCTCCCTAGCATCCTTGTAAAAGTTTTAAACCAAGCTGAGGTCAAGTTACCCGTTCAACCGTCTCCATCACCACTGTCATCGGTAGGAGCTCCACGCAATGCCACCAGGGTTCACCATCTCTCTCTGCCTCTGCTGAGTTCTACGATCTCCTGTAGCCCTCCTCCCAGACCACTGATCTCAGTGATGCTGGCAATGTAGGATGTTGGTGGTCTGCCTTTTTCCTTCTGCCCTCAACCTTACTTTGGAGAACTGCAGTCATCAGATTTGTTTGAGTGCTTTTGTTTGCGTACCCAACATATAAGGTCAAGTAAAGGAGGAAAACTACTGTTCTATAACTTGTGTTTCTCTCTGTAAAAATCTAACAGAGAGAGAGAGAGAGAGAGAGAGAGAGAGAGAGAGAGAGAGAGAGAGAGAGAGATATTTATTTTCGGAATAATGAATAAGCACACATGTACTCTTTTACATTCAGTCCCCATGTGCATGCATGTGGTTTTCTCAATTTTGTCATCTGTTCCTACCGGTATACAAACTTCGGAAGTAGGAGAAACTTCGGAAACGCGAAACCTGGTTCCGACCCGCGGTAAAGACACTGCATGTGTCCACGCACAGACGGGGTGATTGAGAGAGAGAGAGAGGGAGAGAGAGAGAGAGAGAGAGAGAGAGAGAGAAGAGAGAGAGAGAGAGAGAGAGAGAGAGAGAGAGAGAGAGAGAGAATGATAATGACAACATCTTTTATTTCGAGGATAATTAATAAGCGCTCATGTGCTTTTTTACATCCATTCCCCGCCCGTGGGGATACATCTTAATAATAACCCAATACTTATACTTTCACACAGTAGAAACCAAGGGGAATAACCCTTTTAAAAAGCACACAAAAACAACAACAACAAACAAACAATCAAATAAAAGAAAACCCTAAAAACATCACCCCCAAAAACAACAACAACAGCAAAACAAAACAAACAAACAAAAGGAAAAGAAAGAAAAACCC
>CM054141.1:64091839-64099339 GCA_028751875.1 Rapana venosa
TGTGTGTGTGTGTGTGTGTGTGTGTGTGTGTGTGGTGTGTGTGTGTGTGTGTGTGTGTGTGTGTGGTGTGACTGATCATTTCGATAAAGTGTATTTTTCTTTCTTTATGATAAAGAAAGTAGCTTTTAGTTCCTTTATAGCTGGGATTACTTCATACTGTAAGCGGTTAAATAATTGTGTTAGGATATGTAAGGATTTGAATAGCCTTTACTATAATTATGCAGATGATGATGATGATGATGATGGCTGATGTATAGGGATGATGATGATCATGGTGATGGTGATGGCGAGGACGACGATGAATATGACATGATAATGACATGATGACGATGATGATGATGATGATAATGGAATAGAAGACATTAGGTTTGTAGCATCTTCTACAAAACTCATTCATAGCCCACCATCCACCCCATCACATGACGTAGGCTACAACACCATCTCTATCTTCGCTACGTTTTTGTCTCTCTGACTTCAAAAGAGAGAAACAGCCGGCATAAAACCAGCTTCTGTTTGAGACTTTATCCTTCTCGACAACTACCTAATTCTTTCTTTTATCTTCGTACTTTTCTAAACCAATGTTTTTTTTTAAAAACAAATCTGTTCTTGCTTACTTTTTGTGCAGAATTGCGGACCAAACTGCTAAACGAGTTGAACAGAGCACCAAGTCTTCAAGAGACAAAAAGTCGAACACAAGCCTTACGTCATCGTTTCTTACCGTCACGTCATCGCTTCTTGCTGTCACGTCATCGCTTCTTGTGTCCTACGTCATCAAATGTAGTGACCAGCAAGGAGAGATCGAGGGGATGTTTTGTGGTGCAGTGGTTGTGAGTGTGTGAGCGTGTGTGGAGAGGGATCGGTTCGTTGAGCTTGGGTTCGATCCCGAACGTGCACAATGAGGGGCGTGTGGTCGGCGGTGGAGATTCTGCTGTGTCTCTGCCTGCACTTCTGTCGGGCTGGCAAGAAAGATTTCACCCAGATGTCCAGGTAATCAGTTGGAGTGGCTGGAATTTGTCTGTCGTTTGCGTTTAATTTATTTATGTGTGTTTTCTTTTTGGGGATTGAATAATTATATTATTGTTGTTGTTTGTGATTGTTGTTTGTTTTTATTGCTAAAAACGTCAGCTTTTGTTTCTTATTTTTGCTTTGATTGTTGTTCTTTTGTTCATCTCTCCTTCACCCCTCTCTCCCTCCCTCTCTCTCTCTCTCTCTCTCTCTCTCTCTCTCTCTCTCTCTCTCTCTCTCTCTCTCTCTCTCTCTCTCTCTTTCTCCCTCCTCCTCTCTCTTTACAGAATTGTTAAATGTTCTTCTTATGCTGTGCTTACCTAAAATAAACAACAACATTATTTTGTTTAATAACCTAGAAGGTAAACTTGTGTGGAAACTTTGTCAGTGTTGATATAATCTCTGGCTTACCGCTTTATGCATGTTTTGTGGTTGCGATTTTGAGTAGTTTTGTTGTCAACTTAGGAAATCTTCTATTACCATTGTATCATTATTGTTAGTGTAATAGTGATAGTATGCTGTTAGAGGCGGGATAGCCTAGTGGCTAGCGCAATACGCTCGCGATTTGATGGCCAAGGATTGAGTCCGGGTTCGAATCATTACCCTGACACCTGACCTGTTCCAGGGGATTTTCCCCCTGGAGTTAACATTAGTGCCGACTCCACTTCGCCAAAGTCTTTCGGATGAGACTGTAAACCGAGGACCCGTGTCCGAGCGCAGAGTATTTTGTGCCCATGTTAAAACCTGTTCCACATTTCGTAAGAGTAGGCCAATCGTGCTTGTAAGAAGAGATGACCGAAAATATATCGATAAACGCATGCACTCGAGTATTGTCTTTATATAATCATTCCCTAAGTCAGAATGCGGATTTCCTGTGGGTAAAAGTCGGTCGCATTCGCAAAATGACACCACTGGCGAACATCAGATATCTAATCGAGGAACGACAAAAAATCAGAAATTGTTCCATATTATGAATGTTAAAAAATCGTAGATATCAGACTTATTTTAGCATGCTACACGCGGATGTGTGTGTATGTGTGTGTGTGTCTGTGTAAAGTCAAGTCAGAATGATCTTTATTGAGGGTAAAATGTGTGTGTGTGTGTGTGTGTGTGTGTGTGTTGCGCGCGCGCGCGTGCATCTGTGTTTGTGTGTGTGTGTGTGTGTGCGTGCGCGCGCGCGCTCGTTCGCATGTGTGTGATTGAGTGAGACAGGGAAAGAAAGAGCCTTGAAGCAAACTGAAAATAAAGCACGGAAATGAACCTAGTTACGAGTGGAACTGGTAATTGTGCAGTGTATACAAGACATTACAAGCAATAAAAGTGTCAGAACGCATTTGTGTACGTTTAAGCAGCAGCTGAAAAATGTTTCTTCATATTTTTCTCCTCTTGTAAGGCAAGTATTCTGATGTTAAGGCATGCATACTCTCTCTTTCTCTCTCATTCTTTATGTACTGACCCGAAGCCATGCATACTCTCTCTGTCTCTCTCTGTCTCTCTGCCTCTCTCTGCCTCTCTGTCCCTCTGTCTCTGTTTCTCTCTCTCTCATTCTTTATATTCTGACTTGAAGACATGCATACTCTCTGTCTCTCATTCGTTATAATTATTCTGATGCTAAGGCTTGCATACTCTTCCTCTCTCATTCTTTATATTCTGATGTGAAGCCATACATACTCTCCCTCTCTCATTCTTTATATTCTGACGTGAGCCATGCATACTCTCTGTCTCTTATTCTTTATCGTTGTCACGAAGAAACGAAAGACTGTTTTGTGTGCTTGCTTGTGTATACAAAGCAAAACACAAATGTCGCAGCTCTTGCTTCTGTTTATCCAGAAAGTATCCAGCAGGTATTTTTCTCACACTCGTTCGCTCAATCAGGTTAAGGAGAGTGTTTAATTGTTACAGGCATATAATGCACAGTTATGCTTGTTCTTGAGTAGACAGACGTTAGTTTAATCTCTCTCTCTCTGTCTCTCTTTCTCTTTTTCTCTTTCCCCCTCTCTTTCACTCGCGGGCTGGCGCATGCATACACCCTCTCACTCATCACACATGCTCACGCACACAGACACAAAAACATACATACATGCACGCACGTACGCACACTCATATATATCCCACCCTCGTGCGCTCACACACACACACACAGACACACACACGCGCACACACACACACACACACACACACACGTAAACACCCACACCCACACACGCACTCACACACACGCACACACACACACGCACACACACACATACAACCACACCCACACACACTCACACACACACACCATCATCATCGACGTCGTCGTCATTATCATCGTCATCGTCGTCATCACACACACACACACACACACACACTCACACTCACACACACACCACACACACACACACACACACACACACACACACACACACACACACACACACACACAACACTCACACACACTTACACACACACTCTCTCTCACACTCTCACACTCTCTCACCCCACACACACACACACACACACACACACACACACACACACACACACACACACACACACACACACACACACACACACACACACACACACACACACACACACACACACACACACACACACACTTACCCTTCCCACCAAAAAACACACCAAGACTTCGAAGGTGCATCAGAACAAACACTCTTCTTCCCACACAATGATGCTACTACCCTGAGGCCGCTGAACGAGGTCGGTCACTAGTGAACACCACCCGTGGTGTTACTGCGTGCATGAACGAGCGATCGGTTTATCATCTCCTGCACTTCTGCAGCATCTTATCCAATGCTTGCGGCAGCGGCACGGCAGTAAACTTGCAGCAAGGGATGCCAGTGGGTGCCATGCCAGAGCAGTGCAAGCATTGACTGGAAATGGTGAAACATATACTTGTAGGAGAGTGCGCTTTTGTAGAGAAAGATGTTGATTCTATTTTTGTGTGACATGCGTTATGTACACACAAACACACACACATACACACACACACACACACGCGCGCGCACGCACGCACGCACGCACCCCCCCCCCCCCCCCCCCCCGCCACACACACACACACCAACCCCCCCCCCCCCACACCGCATTAATTCGTATTTACAATATAACCACACACACACACACACACACGCGCGCACGCACGCACACGCGCGCGCGCGTTTATCCACAACCAAACATATCTCTATCATTTCATGGAATATCATTAATAATCTTTGCATATTTTTCTACCAAAGTTATAAAATCTACAGTTAACTGTTAGGGTGTATTGAGAAAACTGATTTGGAAAAAAAAATCATGCTATATGATGTTTTGCCTCCCAAAAAATCAATGATCACTTTAATATTCAGTTTCAGTTTCGCAACAGAGCGAATTCCTCATCGTATGTTTCCTTTCTTTTTATTCTCTTTGTTGTCTACTTTGGTCTTTTCATAAAGAAATAGAATATGCTATGATCTGTACGCGGCCTTTAGTGAGAAGCACATAAAGTTATTGGAAGTGAACTTGACTGGTGGGTGACTGATGTGCACTGTGGTAGTGCTCTTTCTGTTTGTTGTTGTTGGCGCTCTCTCTCTCTCTCTCTCTCCTCTCTCTCTCTCTCTCTCTCTCTCTCTCTCTCTCTCTCTCTCTCTCTCTCTCTCTCTCTCTTTTCTCTCTCTCTCTCTCTCTCTCTCTCTCTCTCTCTCTCTCTCTCTTTCTCTCTCTCTCTGTCGCTCTCTGTCTCTCTCTCTCTCTCCCTCCTCCTCGTCCGCCCTCTGTTTGTGTGTGTGTGTGTGTGTGTGTGTGTGTGTGTGTGTGTGTGTGTGTGAGTGTGTGTGTGTGTGTGTGTGTGTGTGTGTGTGTGTGTGTGTGTGAGTGTGTGTGAGTGTGTGTGGGTGTGTGTGTGAGTGTGTGTGTGTGATTGGGAGGGGGGGGGGGGGGTCTCTAGGTCTGATTATTTTTCTCCTTTCTCTCTCTCTCTCTCTGTGATGGAGGGGTGTGGCTCTAGGTCTGATTATTTTTTCTTCTTTTCCTTTTTTCTTCTTTGATGCTTGTGTGTGTGTGTTTTTCTAGATCTCTCACTCTCTCCCTCCCACTGTGTGTGTTTGTGTGTGTGTGTGTGTGTGTGTGTGTGTGTTTGTGTGTGTGTGTGCTGTGTCTGTGTCTGTGTGTGTGTCTGTTTGGTTTTCTATGCGTGTCTGTGTGCCTACATGTGTCAGTGCGTTTCTGTGGTTTGTTGTTGGCGCTCTCTCCCCTCTCTCTCTAGCCCTCCTACTCTCCCCTCTCTTGTCTCTCTGTCTCTGTCTGTCTGTCTCTCTGTGTGTGATGCGTTTTCGTGCGCACACGCGCGCACGCATGAGTGTTTGCGTCTTTCTCGCTCTCCCCAGTGTGTGGAATGTGTGTGAGTGTGTGTGTTTTGTGTGTGTTTGGTGCTGTGTGTGTGTGTGTGTGTGTGTGTGTTGTGCCTGTGTGCCTGTGTGTGTGTGTGCGCGTCTCTAGGTATGTCTCTAACTATTTTTTTCTTGTAATATTTGTGTTCTTTGTCTTCTTTAATGCCAGATGTAGGACCAGCGGCAGTTCTTGTTGTTGGCTGTTGCTGTCATACTGCTTGATGCTTGTAGGCGTTTGACAACGACGCTTCACTAGTGCAAGTCTTGGTTCAGCATTATGGAGAGCTGTGTTAGGTGTAGTCTTTAGCCTTCTGTCCGCGTGTGGATGTGTGTGTATGTGTGTGTGTTTGTGCGCGCGTGTGCGTGTGTGTATGTGCGTACGTGCGTGTGTTTATTTTATTCTTTTAGTTTATTTTGTATTCTCTTCTTTTATTTAGCGAATGTCAAAATAAACACACGCGTGCTTTCTTATACATACTCTCCGTGTGTATGCGGCTTTGTAAATTCTGTCATCCGTTCCCACCGGCACACAGTGGCTTACACTTTTGAAAAGCGGAACAGGTTTTAACGTGTGCGCAAGATGTTCTGCATGCTTTCGCACATGTGACCTCAGTGTATAGTATCATTCGAAGGACTTTTTTTTGAAAGGGAAGTGGAGTCGGCACTGATGTTAACTCCAGAGGGAAATATCCCCTTCAACAGGATTTGAACCCTGGTCAGCAGATCAAGTGGTCAATGCACAACGCTCTAACCACCAGGTTATCTCGTGTGTGTGTGTGTGTGTGTGTGTGTGTGTGTGTGTGTGTGTGTGTGTGTGTGTGTGTGTGTGTGTTGTGCGCGCGAGCGCGTGCGTGCGAGTGTGTATGTTTGTCTGACCCTGTCTCTCTCTTAGTGCCTCTGTTTGTCTCTATTTCAGTCTGACTGTCTTTTTCTCTGTGTCTCTGTGTCTGCCTTCCTGCCTGTCCTGTATGTTAGTGATGCGTGAGGTGTAGGCTATGTATGAATATAAACCATGACAAACATGGCCTGAACAAGAGGGTACAGGACAGATGCAAAACAGTCTGCAGCCTGACAGCACATAATGAAATGCTGACTAATGATCAGATCATGATCTGCTCCAACGAGTCAATACATAAAGCAGATGGCGGATATGTCTTTGTTACAGGGTGTCTCCTGAGATATTGTTGTTGTTGTGTAAGGATTATTGTTTCGTCTTATGAAAGGAAAATAAAACTTAAGAAGAGAACAGTTGTGGGGACAGCCATGTGACAGATCAAAAGTGACTAAGAACTGGCATAACTATAACACATCATTCTGAACCGATGCCTCCGTGATTCTATACGTTCTGTGTCTATATGATATGTTTCTCTCTGTCTGTTTTTGTGTCTCCCTCAGCATGCATACATACATGCGCACTTGCCTTTGTATGCATACTTGTGTGCTGTGTGCGTGCTTGCAAGCATGAATGTGTGTGATGATCAGTGCATAGACAATGTAAAGGCGCTCCCATAACCTATGCAGTCGTTGGGGAGTGAGGTGCCAAATACTCAGCTTCTCTAGGGGCCAGCATCTTAAGAGCGGCGCCTATCTTCTCTTCGTCGTTGCTTTACCTTCCCTGACTACAAAGGAATGGTACCCATTTACAGCTGGGTGAACTAGGGGACTGTACTGAAGACAAGGCGCATAGACTGTCACCCATTCAAAAGGTAACCACGCTCAACACTGTTTAACTGACGCTTGGCCACTGAGCTACCCTATCCGCCAGGACATGTGTGTGTGTGTGTTTATTTATTTTAATTTTATTTACTTTTTATGTATTCTTTTATATCGAGGATAATGGAATAAGCACTCAGGTGCTTTTTACAATCAGTCCCCGTGTGTATGCGGTTTTGTAAATTTTGTCATCTGTTTCTACCGGCACACAATGGCCTACTCTTCCGAAAAGCGGAACAGGATTTAACGTGTGCGCAAGATGTTCTGCATGCGTTAGAACACGGGGCCTCGGTTTATAGTCCCATCCGAAGGACTTGTACATTTGTATGTGTGTGTGTGTATTTATCTATCTATTATCTATTATTTTATTTCGAGGATAATGAAATAAGCACGCATATGTTTTTTTTTTACA
>CM054141.1:64104339-64119339 GCA_028751875.1 Rapana venosa
GAAAGCAAGCCTGTTTATGTATCAGCCATTATATGGTTGAATATTGTTGACAAAAGCTTCGTTCTGCGCCACTTTTCATCAGCCTATTTTTGTAACTTGTTCATGTTACTCTCAAGCAATGTCAAACTTGACATTTTGGCTTATAGTTTTGCTATTTTTAGCATGCCACTTTTTCGTAGAAGTATTTTTGTCTTTTTTATGTTGCTTTAGAATTATGTCAAATTTGATATCTTGGTTCACAGTTTTGCGATTTTTAGCATAATTATTGACAACTCAGTAGTGATGATATGAATGTTACAATATGGTTAGAAATTCTAGCGGTTGCTGAGTTGGCAATGACGATGATAATGATGGTAATTTCATTGCTGCTGGTATTTCTGCTAAGATTTCTGGTACAAAGTATCGGCAATGCCAGTAACACGGAGGATCAGGACGTGCTATGTTACATGTTGTCAAAGCAATAGCTGTGCACTTAGTGTGGAAACAACTCAGGATAGATGCTGCCTCCATAATATGCATGCTGCTGCTGCTGATGAATATGATGATGATACTACTACTACTACTACTACTACTACTACTACTACTACTACTACTACTACTACTACTACTACTACTCCTACTACTACTACTACTAGGTCTACTACTACTACTACTACTACTACTGCTGCTGCTGCTTCTCCTCCTTCTCCTGCTGCTGCTGCTGCTGCTGCTGCTGCTGCTGCTGCTGCTGCTGCTGCTGCTGCTGCTGCTACTACTACTACTACTACTGATGATAATAATATTGATGTTGATAATGATGATGAGGAGGAGGAAGAGGAGGATTGATGAGGATGAGGATGAAGAGATAATGATGATGATGAGGATGATGGCGATGATGATGATGAAATGATAACGAGGAGGATTGATGATGATGATGATGAGATGATGATGACGAGGAGGATTGATGATGATGATATGATGATGATGACAGTGATGATGAGATGATGACGATAATGATGAGGAGGATGACGGTGATGAGGATTGATGATGATGACGACGATGATATGATGATGATGATGATGATGATGATAATGAGTGTGGTGATGGTGATGGTGATGATGGTATGTGTATAGTAATGTGTATCATTTCTGACTACTCTTTTGAATTCTCTCTATCCCACATTTATACGCTTGCACGGACCCTTGCACTCATGCCCATATGTACTCGCGCGCGCGTGTATGTGTATGTATGTGTGTGTGTGCATGCGTGCGTGCGTGCGAGCGCGCGTGCTTATGTGTGTGTATGTGTGTCGTGGGAAAGAGAACACGAAACAAGGTGAGTGAGTACGCAGGCACGGAGCACAGAGAGCAAGCAAACAAGATAAAGGCCAGTGCAAAGTCTAGTCTGCTGCCAGCGACCTGAATTTCTGGCATTTGCCATTTGACTTTTTGGCGTGGCACAAAGCCTGGCAATTTTCCTTTCACCTGTCAAGTCAGGCCATCTATTCCAGCCTACCAGTAATTGTGGTATCACCTTCCCTCCACCCACCCCCACCCCCCTCCTCTGCCAGTATACATACAGGCTGTTGATAACAGCAATGTGGGAATGCTTGTTCTGATCTTCTTATGTCTCTCGTGTCAGTCGTCCCGGTGTGAGTCCTTCTTTCCTAACTGTCTCAGCTGAATGACAACCCATCCTGACCAGACGGTACTTTTCCTTTAGAGGACACAGGCACTCTGAGCTATGGAGATGTTTCAGCACCTGTGAGAGTATCTATTTCTGTGTGCTGCGGTGCGTTCTGATCTTGTGATGTCTTCATGCTCTCTCTCTAGCGAGTGGGAGAGAATGAATGAAAGAGTGAATGAATGCTCTTTATTTTTCGAAGGTTACAGATAAGCATACACATATGCTTTTTATCCGGCCCTTTCTTTTCGCAGAGAGAGTGAGAGAGCGAAAGAGCGAAAGAGCGAGAGAGCGAGAGAGCGAGAGAGAGAGAGAGAGAGAGAGAGAGAGAGAGAGAGAGAGAGAGAGAGAGAGAGAGAGAGAGAGAGAGAGAGAGAGAGAGAGAATGGACTTTGTGTTAGATTTGAGTATAATGAGGTTTATATAATTTTCGCTTTATTGCGATCAGAGTCAGGTTAATATGATTGTGTTGTTCACTTTGATTTGGAAACATTTTCAAAACCTTTTTCCTGGCACAGCGCATCATGCAGTACGGCCAGGTTATCCTGTCTTCCTTTTTTTTTTAGTCATTGCACTTGCAAATGAAAGTAATTTAGAGTAAAGGAAAATTTCCGTGAGCAAAATTTCATGTTGCCTTGGGTTAATTTATACGAATGCAAAACATGTTGCGTTACAAGGCCTTGGTTCATTGCTAGAGAATAAGGACGGGTGGCATTGAAGAGAAGGAGAGGGGGATGGGGGTGAGAGTGGAGAAGGGGGGTTCCTAGCTTTATAGATATTTTTCTGTTTGTGTTTTAGAAAGCGAAGATTGTATCATCCTTCAATACCGAGGTTTTAACTTCCCAGTGGGATAAATATGTAAATTGCTAAACTAAAAGAAAAGAAGACGACGCGTGTAAGGAAGACACGAACAAAGAAAAAGAGAAAAAAGGAAGAAAAATCATTCATATATCAAGCAGCAAAACAAATTCACTAATTTGTCCGCGAAACAAACAGAAAAAAAGAGTTTATTATAGTAAAGGCAAGTTAAAACCACAAACCAGAAGAATGCCTACAAAGCCAAGCAACCAAAAAATGCACCACAGATCAAGATACCGCTCATATGGCTCTCAGACGAAATGAATAGGGGTTTCCTCTCCACACAGATCCATAATTTTCATATTAGCAAATATCAAGCAGCCATTTACAGGCACTTAGCCCTTTCTGGAACTTTCTCTGATATATCTCTGTGTGTGTTTGTGTGATTTCTGAACATATTCATGGCACCAGTGGAGAGCTCACATGCCAGACAGCTAGACCATTAGAGAGGGGGCGGGGGGGGGGGGGGGGGGTGAGTGCAGACTATTGCATTGACGCGTCCTCACAATTTCTTCTCCCCCCCCCCCCCCTTCCCGAAAAAACGCACTTCAAACTTTAAACTTGAGTGGTTAGATGCCAAGTAGGAAAACTTGTGCACTATTTGAAGATGGAAGCAGGCTAATGAGCAGACGTGATGAATGAATGAACATGCGTGCCTGCCTCTAGAAGTAATTGAAAGTGGATTGAATGACCTGTCAACGTGAAGTTTGTTGTTGTTGTTGTTGGTTGTTTTCAAGCTTAAGACCCCGAGGATCATTCAGAACTTGCAGTCTGTCTCATTCATCCCACATGGGAAGCTTTGTGAGATTGTAAGTACACACTCGGTGAAAAGTTTGCGTGTATGGCTGTTTTTAAATACCTTGCCATATAGGCAGCCATAATCTGAATTTAGAGGATGATTGAAGTTTCAAAGATTTTTTTCTTCAATTTCAAAATTTGGATCCCTAGAAGGATTGTAATTAGAGTCCTATGCACATCCCCTTATCTTGTGCATAAAACATCATCCATTTGCAGCTGACAATGTAGATCTTGCGTATCAGCTTGTAAAAGCAAAGCAGAGTAGCACCATGCCTTGATTATACATTTTAGATCTTTAATAATAATAATAATAATAATAACAATAATAATAATAATGTATGGAATTTATATAGCGCTGAATCTTGTAAAGCAACAAATCAAAGCGCTATATCTTTTTAAAACTTGAAATGCAAGAAGAATTTGCTCTCAGATGATAGGAACATAAATACATATTTCAATCAATGTTCTTCAAAACACATGTAAACTGCTTCTTCTGAAAATAAAAATGTAACCCCTGAAAACAAAGTGCATATTTGGGACAACAGCAACCAGCTTTTACATCGGTCAATGTATTAAGAGCTCCCACATATACAGACAGAAAATATGAATAAAGCTTTACGTCGGCATAGAGACTTTAAACCGTACTCAGCAACTGTAAAGCGGCTATCTATAAGCATTACAGGGACTTAAAACTTTCTCTGATGTTCGTACTCAGCCTGACCCAGTCACTGTACCAGTATAAAGATCAGATTTCAGGCCACAAGATGGCTTAGACGATAGTGCAGACATTGCATTAGCATTACTCATATTTCTCTGTTGAACCTCTGCTGCTTTATAATGACTAACGATGCTTCTACAATAACTTTCGATACAAGTCAGCCTGTGTGTAAATGTGTCACTTGAGTATGTATTACTGTATGAAGAAGAGTTTGGAAAGAGCGTGAGTACAGTATGGACATTGTTTAAAGGACAATTTCCTACACTCCTCTCAGGTTTCCAGTATATTGCACCGTGGTGCTCTTTCGGGTAAAGAGAGGTCGTTTGTATAGCATACTTTTTGCATATGACACTTTAACAGTATTGCAGCATTTTTGCGTTATAAGTAACATGAACAAGTATTCAGATTAGACAATAACATTTAAATGTGCAAATCAATTAAGAAAACTTGAAGAGTAAGTAAATTTTGACTAACAAATAAAAAGAAGATATGAAAGTACATTTTAACCTTTTATTGCTAAGGCAATTGGACATAATCTGAAGATTAAAATGAGTGCAACAATTACCAACTTATAGGTATTATATAAAAATCTCATATAATCTTTCTTGAAGTTTCAAACATCCTATATATCTGTTTCCTTGGGAAGAGCAAAAGGATGTCTTCTCTAAGGCAAGTCTGGTCTCTCTATTAGTATTTAACATTGACATTATTACAGCATCTTAATTCGAAATGAAAATCTCGTATAAAGACAACAGGAATAAGGTTTTGCCGCAGCAAGACATAAACGTTAGTTAACAGCCACCAAGCAGCTGTTTCTATGCACTTGCCGTGTCTGAATTTGTTCTGGCATTCCCAGATGCCTGGACATGCTCATGGTGCTAGTGGAGAGATCAGACAATAGACAGAACGACAACCAGGCCAGTGCAGACAATGGCATTGCTCTTACTCAGCAGCTTCTTCAGTCCCCAAGGAGACAGTTGTAAGCAGCTGTTTGGTAACTAGAAGGACAGAGTCTGGCAACGTCACAGATACGGGTGTCAAGTAAAGTCATGTCAAGTCAAATCAAGTTAAGTCAAAATGATCTTTATTGAGGGTAAAAGATTAAATTTATACATGTTTTTCATCCCACCCTCACAAAACGATCAAGAAAATTGACTTATGCAATCAATCAAAAGACAATGTTAATCTATGTAGAAAAGAAGAAAACCAAAAGAGGATTTAAAAAAAAATCCAGATCTCACTAATTTTGTTCAGCTACTTTGTGTGAATATCCATTAACATATTTAGAGGAAAGTCGGTAAAAGAAATAAAAAAAACCCAACAAAGCAAAATAAAGACAAATATTTCACCCCCATGTAAATACATGCAAAAACTGTTTACAGATATTCAAGCTAACACATGCTTTGTGAGTTGTGGAGGAGAGTTCTTTGCATATCAAATAATTTTGAGCATACTTTTGTGTACGTTAATGTCACAACATATGTATTTTAACGGAACTCTGAAGATTTACACATCATCATCATCATCATCATCATCGTCTCGTCATCGTCACCACCACCACCATCACCACCACCCTCCTCCTCCTCCTCCTCATCATCATTATCATTATCACCACCACCATCATGATGATCATCATGATGATCATCATCATGATCATCATCATGATGATCATCATCATTATCATCATCATATCATCATGATGATCATCATCATGATCATCAATGATGATCATCATCATTTCATCATCATCATCATCATCATCATCAACAACAACAACAACAACAACAACAACAACAACAACAACAACAACATGCACTTGTCTCTGGAACTTTCCCTGACGTCCCAAAGTGCCTGAACACGTTCGTTGCTGACACTGGCAGACTGATCAGACAGCAGGAAGGAAGAGGGCACGACAGAGGTACAGCAGACAGCTGCATTACTCTGACCTCGGGGCCTATCCCTTCCCTAAGGGATAAAGAGGTGGGTAGGGGGATGGTTGGCCGCAACCAGCAAACCTTCTGTCAAGTTTTCAGACATGGGGGCTTATGTTTGTTTACACAGTGTGAATATTCATCACTCTGTAGAAGGATTTAGGGAAAGTTTGAGTCTATTTAGAGAAAAACTTTGTTAAATTTAAATTTAAATTCACTTTTAAAGTTTCAAATGCACTGTGAGATTGTTTGGGGAGCTCTTTGCGTGACAACTGATCTTTTCAATAAACAACTTACATCGGTGTCATTGCTGTATATTTGTTATAAATCATGCTCAATAGCAATTTTAAAATACACGAACAAGTCGTATCTAAACATGCAAATGTATTAAACTTTTCAAAGGAGACAGAAAAAACCCACGAAAAGACAAGTTTTGTGAATCTTCTCCTCAAACGGATAAACTTGCTTTCCAAAGGATTAAAATGGGGACAGTGACAATGATAACCAACCGCTCATTCAGTTACGCCAGCAAACACAGAAAATATGAACAGAACTTTATATTGTATTGGGAAACATAAAATATACTTAAGCGCTATTAACCAGCTATTTACAAGCACGCGATTCCTGAACTTGTTCTGGCATTCCCACATGAATGGACGTGTACGTGGCATCAGCGGACAGATCTGATGCCAGACAGACTGGGTTGGACGAAGGTGCAGGCAATTGCATTAGCCTCAGCCCACTATTTCTCTATTTCCCCAAGGACGCACTTTGGGACAAAGACAGCCTCTGCAATAATCGTGAGTAGTACGAGTGGCAAAGGTAGGCTTGTGTATGAATGCGTGCTGTGACTATGCATTAGTGTCTTGATATAGCTTGTTGAAGAATGCAGATTAAGCATCTTTGCAGAAATGCAGAAAAGGCATCTGTTCTAGATTTTCAAGTATTTGCTTTCCTGATTGTTAATCTATCGCGATTTATTATTTCTTTTAAAAGGCTTTAAATCATACATTCATTCCTATTGATGGAAACTATGGCTTAGGGGATAGAGTCTTAAATTTCCATCAATCTGGGTCAGTGAAGACAAAGGTTCGAATCTCAGCAGCAGTCTGGTGAACGAGACTTGTGATTTAGAAGTTCAGAGTCAACGAAAGTACAGAAATTCCAGTACCTTACTTTCCTTTACGAATATGCACTCGCAGATGATGAAATACGCGCGTTACCAATCCATATAATGATGTATAATTCACGTCAGTATAGGATGGATACGGAAACTTGAACATACCCAGGATGGACACAAGCTAAAGAGTGATGGGTTTTTCAAGGTTCGGCTTGCCCAAGAGATAAAGGTAAAGGTGTCCCATAACCTATGTGGTCGTAGGGGAGCAAGGCATCAGACCTCAGCTTCTCAAGGAACCTATGTATTGAGGGCGGCGCCTATTTCCTCTCTCTCGCTGCGTTACCTTCTCTGATCCTAAAGAGGGCAGGTTCCCATTTACAGATGGGTGAATTGGGAGACTGTACTAAAGCCAAGGCGCGAAAAAGGTCAACCATCCAATCGGTAACTACGCTCAATGCTGCTAAACATTGGTGGGGGAAAGCCAGTGCTCTGACCACTGATCTGGCTATCCCGTCCTCAAGAGATACCGCCCCCTAAACATGTGTCATGTCCCAACAGCTCCTCAGGGAGTGAAGAAGGAAGAGAATAAATGAACAGGAGAATAGAGAATGATTCAACTAATCAATTCAATTCCTGAGTGGTGCGTAGTAGAGCCTGTAGCCCGTGTCAGCACATTACCTTACATGTGTCCCCATCAAAAAGCGTTTGTATCTCAACCACCCTCCTGTCACGGGTTTTGTATGTCTATGAAAAAAATGGTGTGGACTTGTCAGTCATTTCTTTTGCAGTCCACTTTTGAAATAAACCATTGTAAAAGCAGCAAGGCAAACACGTGCTGCGTATACTGTGTGCACTCTATGACTCCAGGCATTTTATGCAATGTCTACAGCCTTTAGGTAGTCCTGTGGGGAAGTTGTGACCTTTAGATGAAGCACGGAATGGATGCTTTACACACACACACAAACACATATAATTATATATATATATATCTATATATCTATCTATCTAATGATATAATATATAGTAATATGTATATATATACAGAGAGAGAGAGAGAGAGGAGAGGAGCGAGCGAGGAGAGAGAGAGAGAGAGAGAGAGAGAGAGAGAGAGAGAGAGAGAGAGAGAGAGAGAGAGCACTCGCTTTCCCCCAAGCTAAATTAAGCAGCATTGAGCGTTGTTACCAAGTGGATAGGTGACCGTTTGCGCGCCTTGGCTTCAGTACAGACTCCCCATCCCCCATCTCACCCAGCTGTAAATGGGTACAAGCCCTCATTAGGGTCAGGGAAGGTAAAGCAGCGAGGGAGAGGAGGTGGGCGCCGCCCTCAATATGCTGGCCCGTGGAATAGCTGAGGTCTCTGACACCTCGCTCCCCACCGTCAACATGTTCACACACACACACACACACACACACACACAACACACACACACGCACACACACACGCACACACACACTTAAGCTCTGTGTGTGCACCCCTTCTCTTCTCACTCTCAATCAATCAATCAATCAAGCAAGCAAGCAATCTCTCTCTCTATCTATTTATCTATCTCTCTCTCTATCTCCCTATGTATGTATGTATGTATGTATGTATCTATCTATTTGTCTATCTATCTATCTATCTATCTATCTATCTATCTATCTGTCTGTCTATCTATCTATCTATCTATCTATCTATCTATCTATCTATCTATCTATCTATCTATCTATCTATCTATCTATCTATCTATCTTACAAGCTTGTGCACACCACACTTCGTTGTGCTCTTTTGTATTCTATCCAGTATCAGCCCGGTAACAGATTCACAATTGACATCTTCTCTTCCTCATATTGTCGAACCTGATGTGGCCCTGGTGGTCGGCTGGACCATAAAGAATGGCAGCATTTTTACATATGAATATGTTTGTGTGAGTTATATCTCAACACAGTAACCCAGTTCCATAAATGTCTGAAACGGTGAAAGGTAAGACACAAAGAGAAAAGAGCTCGTTATCAACTAAAGGGGATTGGATTCCAACCAACTTTTCTTGCAGACTTGCTTGCCTTCAAAGGGCTGGAATAAGGTTAAGAGCTATAGTATCAGAATTCAAAGCACCCCCCCCCACCCCCACCCTGCATCCCGCCCACACCTCCCTATAGGCAAACCAGCAAATATTCATTGAAAAATGAGAGCGGGTTTGAAAAAATATGAAAGAAAATAAATGATTCATACACAAACTATTCACTTTCAACAGCGAGGCACACAGAGACTGGGGAAAAAAGAGAGAAACAAAAGAGTTAATTCAATCGCTTTTTATAATGTTCATATTCCCTCTTGAGCTCTAATACATATTCATGTCACATACTCTGTCATAATCTCATCGACTAAAAAGAGACTAGTATGAACTTTTCGGTGACTATTTTGCACATTAGGTTCAGAAATGCATCCTTCGGGGATAGATAATATCAGGCTAATGACAGTTAACTCTCTGATTCCATTCCACTTGCCATTTAGCAGTCTGGAATTTCATTTCTGCAATGGTGCTGTTGTCGATGTCTGAAGAGAGCTGGGAATAATATCATAAAATATTGCAGAAACCCAAGCGCCTGCAAATGGCTGCTTGAATGAGTTTTAAGGCTGCGTGTGCTAAAAGGAAATCTGACTGTCGACGTGTACGCCCTTCAAAGCAGAGTGTTATCTGTGTAGACGTTGCTGCTCCTGGGTTGAAGGCCGATTTTCAGTTTTATTCTGGAGCGTTTCGAGTAGTGTTTCTTGTTGCTGTTGCTATACTAGCTTCTATCTATCTATCTGTCCCGTAGTCTGACGACCGTGGGGGCACCCTCAAAGACTCAACAACCAGTTCCCTCCATTCCTCTCTCTGTTCTGCCTTTCTCAGGGTTTTGTTGAGTTCTAGGCCTGTCCATTCGCTGATGTTATCCTCCCAGCTCTTCCTTGGTCTGCCTCTTCTTCTTCCTCCTTGGACAGTGCCTTGTAAAACTGTCTTTGGAAGTCTTTTGGATTTGTGACATGCCCATACCATTTAAATTTACGCTTTTTCACGATCGTTTAGAAGTTCATAGGGTCCATGGTTTGCTGATTCTGTTTATGCACGCTTTCGTTCTTATTGTCTTTGTAGGAGATCCAAGGAGTTCAAAGCATCTATCTCCACCGCCTGTACTCTTCTCACCAATCTGCAGTTCAGGTGTCCATGATTCGAGGCATACAGAATATGATATACAGGGAAGCGCATTAGTCTGATCTTGGAGATAATGTATTTTTATCCTTCAAGATGTGTTTAGTTTTGACAGTGCTGTTTTGTTGTGCTGTCCTGCATACACTTCTGGCTTGGATCCTGGTTTGATACAATGCCCAGGTACTTGAAGCTTTGAATGTTTTAAGCTTCTGGTCATTAACCCTGAATCAGTGCTAATGCCGTTGGTGTTACTAGTATCATTTGGTCTCTCTGCATGATTTCCAGCCGTATGTTTTGGAGGCCTTATTCAGGTGTTCTGTTAGGTTGGCAAGCTCTTTTTCTGATCCTGCTATTCCATCAATGTCATCTGCGAAGCGGAGGTTTGTGATCGTTCTGCCACCAATGCTGACTGATCCTTCAACATCATACTAGCTTATTGTTGTGTTTAATCTTCTTCCTTTTCTTCCCACACAGTAGCAACAGCAGCAGCAGCAGCAACAACAACTGTTTAGTCACACGAAACTGCTCTGGACGTGACGGAACAGGCCCAAACTGATTTTATGTGAAGGTAGAGAAGAATGAACTACTGTGGAATCAGCATCTCTGACCATCTTCCACGTGGAGATGTCGGAGGCCTTTCAGTATATATTATAGCATCCCCACCTTCTGAAAGTTCTTTATAGGAATTACCTCTTTTCTATCCCTTTCCTTGTTTCTGCCGTGTTCCTTTTCTTTCTGTCAACCTCCTTCTTGTATTTTCTGCCTTCTTGGTCCATTATCCTGTCTTTTTAATTTTTTCCAGAAGTACTTAAAAGCGAACAGTTCTCTCCAAGAAGCGAAGTTAGATGCGCTGGGCCTGACTTTTCAGGCGCTTAACGGCAGCGAAACGTATTTTTGCTCCTGTGACAGACAACGCTAGTTGTTGTTTTAGCGTTCAACAAAAAAGAAGATTATCTTTTCTTTAATGGCTTCTTCATTATTTTTACACTTATTTATTATCCTCAAAATAAAGAATTTAGATAAAGAAACTCTCACAGACACCAAAACACACACACACCACACACACAACACACACACACACACACACACACACACACACAAACACAGAGCATGACAATGTATACAAAACCGCACGCACATGGGTAGTGGATGCAAAAAAGCACATGAAAGCTTATTCAAGACCCTGAAAATAAAAGAATAAAGAATAAACAGTTAGGTGAATTTTTTGCCTCACACAGAAGATAACCATTAGGTCTTGACAAGGAGTGACCAAACAAATGGAAGTGCTTTGTGTTGATGGAGAGAGGGATGCTTGTTAGATGGGCTCACACTTTCTTCCTGAAGCATATTTGCCGATGTTCTGCTTAAATTTTGCAGTTCCCTTTCACAACTTGGAAGTGTGTGTGTGTGTGTGTGTGTGTGTGTGTGTGTGTGTGTGGTGTGTGTGTGTGTGTGTGTGTGTTGTGTCTGTGTCTGTGTGTGTGTGTGTGTGTGTGTGTGTGTGTGTGATATCTTCAGTTTAACGTCTATTCACATTTAGTGATTTTAGACAGGAAAATCTAACAAGAAAAAGCAAACGATAACTGAAAAATGTTAGATAACAGTACTGAATAAAAACCAACTTTAACATACTACAAAAACTGAATGATCGGACTTTTTATCAACCCTAACACAATTTCCAACAGTAACGATGGTTCAGACAGAATCTGATCCAGTGACAAACTAGGTACAGCAGGTAAAAATGCTTTTAAATGTCCACAACCAAAAATAACATGACTATTGGAGATCTTCTCCCCACAAATGCAGTTTACATCTTTCACGTATTTTGTCATGAAAGCATTTAGCTTAAACCTGTACATGAGGGATAACATATTTCTGCGATTATACCAACCACATACTTTGTTAGAAATAAAAGCATTTTGAAAATCAATCACATTGCTTGTACAGCTATTGCCAGACTCGTTTATCTTTTTTCTGAAATGCTTCCAGCAAGCATTTTGTATCCCTCATGCAGAGATAAGGCAACATTTATTTCACAGGAAGTATTTTTATACCTCGCTCCATATTTTGCAAGCCTGTCAACTTTTTCATTAAAATATATACCAGTGTGTGAGGGAACCCAAAAGAAAGTAACAGTACTACCTCTTAAAATCAAAAAGTGTACCAGATGCCTGATTTCAATGATAAGGTCTTTTCTTACTCTATAAGTCGAATTTTTTAAAGCATATAAAACCGATTTCGAATCAACACACATAGGTATGTTGAAAATGTCTTTTTGAAAGTCAAGAACATAGTACAGTGCCAACAGTATAGCAGTTAGCTCAGCTGTAAATATAGATTTATTTTTTCCCAGGTTGACAGATCGTTCTACTTTAAATGATGGAATAACGAAAGCCGCACCAGCCTCATTAGTATTTAGAACGGACCCATCTGTATAGATTTTGAGATGATAAGGATAAGTAGTTTGAATATTTTCTTTTACTAATGATGTAAGAATGTTAACATTTTCACGTTTTCTTACAGAAGAATAATTAATATCAAAATGAGCTTTAAGAAGTTCCCAAGGTGGGTAGGGAGCTGACTGTACTTCTGACTTTGCTAATTCATTTGGATGAAGTTCTGAATGTTTAAAAAGGGGAGAAGTGTAAGTACTAATTGTAGTTAGCGAGCTGATAGTTCTTGCTCTTTTTTGAAAGTGAATGTCAGACTTTATCTGGACTTCATTTTCAACATTGCTGTCATTTGTAGTACTTCTTAGAACATATTTTGCCACAGCAAGTTGTCGATATTCATTTAAAGGTAGAACTCCTACTTCCTTATATGTGCCTATAGATGAGGCGTGAGCTGGTACACCTAAAGCAAGTCGAAATGCTTTACAATCAAGACTCTGGATTTTCTGAAGCAAATAATTTGGAGCACTGAAAAATACTTCTTGTCCATAAGGGACAAGGACAGGTGCTTTAATACAGTAATATCTTGCCCTCCATGGCTGTTTACTGGTAACTTTTAAGAAGTTAAGAGCTTTCTTAGCTTTAGTTCCCATATATTCAATATGTTGATTCCACGTTAACTTAGAAGTGAGGTATACACCTAAGAATTTCACTGCTTGTTTGTATTCTAGAGTTTCTCCATTTATTCGAAAATTAGGTAAAACTTGTGGGTCAACACCGTTATTAAATAGGACAAGGTTGGTTTTTTCAAGGGAAAGTGAAAGACCATTCTCGAAAAGATAACCACTGAGATTGTCAATTTCTTTTTGATATACTTTTTGATAAAATTTTAACTGCCTTTTGGGTGTTTTCTTTTTCATTGTAACATCTATCCACATGCATATATCGTCAGCATATTGCGCAAGAACAACACTGCTTGATAAAATTCTAGGAAGATCATACAGTAAAATGTTGAATAGGTAAGGTGATATTACTGAACCTTGCGGTATACCCATGTCTGGTGATCGTAGAGAGGAATAACTATTCCCAACTTTAGCTTGAATGATTCTTCCTGACAGAAAGCTTTTAATGTAGAAGTCAATACTGCCAGAAAGGCCAATAGATTTCAGTTTATAAAGCAATCTCTCATGCCACACATGATCATATGCCTTTTGTACGTCAAAAAATGTGGCAAGTACATTCTTTCTGCGAGCAAACTGATATTTTACTTGAGTGGTAAGTTTAACTAAATGATCAACTGTAGATCTACCCTTACGAAAACCTGCCTGATTTACAGGTATAATTTTATTTTTGTCACAAAAATATGTGAGTCTGTTTAATATTATTTTTTCCATCACCTTCCCTGCATGGGAAGTTAATGCAATTGGTTTATAGTTATTCTTATCGCTTATGGTCTTTCCTTGCTTTAATACTGGTATCAAAATAGAATGTTTCCACGATCGAGGTATAATTTCATGAATCCAGCAGCGTTGAAAAAGGTCTAACAAAAGAATTAACCAATCATTAGGGAGATGCCTTAGTAGTTCATTAGATATTGAATCTTTACCCACTGATGTTTTTTTAGTGGACAGAGATAAGATTACATCTCTTACTTCTTGCAACGTAATAGGGGCATTCACATAGTGTGTATTTTCGCATTCTGGATCTAAATATTCATATTTTTGTACCTCAGTTTCTCTAAACGTTTTAGATTTATCTGAAAGGTTAGTATTCATAGAATCAGAAAACATGTTTACAAAAATTTCAGCTTTTTCTGAGTCAGAAAGAACTTCTTTGTCCTGTATTTTGATTGGACAAGAAATGATTTTGTTCATTGCGTTCTTTTATATAGTTTTTATATTTTTCTTTTTTCTCATTTACAGCTTTCTGACAAGAATCATTCCACCATATGTTACCTGAATGTTTGTTGGATTTTAAAGATGAAAATTTTGGAATGGAACCATCAGCAGCTTGTAAAATGATATCTGTAAATTTTTGGTAAAAAATGTCGACATCATTATCTTTAATGCTTTCTGTATTTACTGCTGTTAAAAAGATATTAAATTTATTCCAGTCAACAAGATCATAATTATATTTTGGGATAACATCTTTATCATTACTACATCCATAAGTGTGGTCATTAAGGGTTATCACAATTGGTAAATGATCACTCCCTAAAGTGTTGGTGTGTGTTTCCCATTTGCAATTTGGAGCCAGCACAGGAGAAATGAAAGATAAATCAATGGTACTTGCCCTATGACTAGCAATATCTGGGATTCTGGTTACACTACCATCATTTAATAAATAAAGGCAAG
>CM054141.1:64124339-64156839 GCA_028751875.1 Rapana venosa
ATTCTATAAACATGTATGCAGTGAAATATTGCAAACAAAGTGCAGACATTTTATGGTACAGGCAATGAACAATCATTCATTGAAAGAAACCACCCGAGTCAGATAAGTCAGGACCTCAAAGGGACACTGCGTTTTAGCTCCATGTCATAGCAAAGATTAATGTCTTAGCCACAGCATGTGAATAGCGACGGATGACAACATTACAGTTTCAGGACCACATGAACACACGAATCTTGTCATGGCTCTCAGGACAAGTGTCCACACCATAAACAAAATGTTAGGGGTTTTAGCACCATTCATGTTTTGTGTGATTTGTTCTGTCTGCTCTATGTCATAAATGTCAGCTTCTCCACACTGAGCATTCAGTCACCAGTTCAGCAACTGAGCATCAACTGATTAGATCTTTGTGCATATGCCGTGCAGCGTATATGAATGACTGTACATCCAGCATTACATTCATGGAACCTAAAGAGAAGAAATCTATAAGCAAATTGAGAGGGGGAAATATCAGAAAAAGAATTATCTCTACATTCTGTTCGGTTAGATGCAAAGAAAACATCTCTTAGCTCAAAGTGTAGTGGACTACCTCATTACTCTAATAGAAACAAATCCCCATGGTGTCTTTCTGAATGCAGAATGTTCTGAACAAACTACACAATACCTTCTAAGAACTCCCGCGAAAGATTCTCTATTCAACTGAATAATCTAATGGACTGGTCGACTAGACCATGTAAGCCTAAACCAATGATCAACAATAAAAAAGAAAACTTGGTAGAAAAGTACAGGTCCTACATCGTTTTCAGCCAAGACCCATTCTCTAAAAGTACACCTGTTTTCTTCGAAGGCATCTCCCTATCTGTTACACACAGTGAAGTTTTGTCTGAAGCAGACAAGTATGGGGACACCCGAGGACCAAACAGAGAAACGTGCTGTATGTTGACAGACACACGGGGATTGCTTGATGGAACTAAACTATCTACTTTGTTGTATTTACCTTTTGCCATCATCTTTTGCATATACGTGAGCGCCTGTACATGCACATGAACACATGCGTGCATGCATACTACGTACGCGTGCGTCCGTGCGTATGCGCGCACATGCGCACGCACGTGCATGTGTATATCTGTCAATAGAAAGCGCTTTAATTTGTTTGATTCTGCAGTGCCTCGATACCCGTCTGCGTCAGGCAAATTCACTTAGTGTAACAGTTGAAGATGCCCTCGAGGAAAACAAATGTACTTTTAGAGAAAGTGTGTGTGTGTGTGAGTGTGTGTGTGTGTGTGTGTGTGTGTGTGTGTGTGTGTGTGTGTTGGCGCATAAGTCTCTGTGTGTGTGTGCGTGGCGTGTGCGCACGCGAAGTACACACACACACACACATACACACCCACACACGCGCACACACTCACACACACCTCCTTTTAAAGAATCGAAGGAAATACTAAAAAAAAAAGAAGTGAAAATGACAAAGGAAATCACACACACACACACACACACACACACACACACACACACACACACACACACACACACACACACACACACACACACACACACACACACACACACACACACAAATACAAATATAAACCAAAGGACCTTCAACTGACCAAGAAACACACCGAGGAAGACAAAAACCAAGGAAGGAGTAGCTCACCGTAACCTATCCCATAGTCCTGTGGACCGTGGGGGCACCAATGAAGACTTTGCAACCAGCTTCCTCCATCCTTGCGGTCCTCTGCTTTCCGTAGCAATTCGTTCCACCCAAGGCAAGTCCACTCTCTGGTGTTGTCTTCCCATCGTTTTCTCTGTCTCTTACAGAGAGAAAGAGTAGCTGAAGAACGTCCAAAACATCTAACAATTCTCACAGGGCACACATTAAACCTGAATACATATTCATGCCACCTCTTCTATCACAACTCTATAAGGAGCCAAAGCAGAGAAACCTCTCCCCGGGGCTATTTGCGATTCAGCTTCAGAGATGCTGTTATTGGAGGATAGGTCAACAGGAGCGGATGGGAATGCCATTGTCTGCAGCCTTCGTTCCAGCCATCTTGCAGTCTGCCGTCTGAACTCTGGCACTGCTGCTGTCTGCTGTCGTCTGTGTGTATAGAACATGGGGGGGCGGGAAACATCAGAGAAAGTTCCAGAGACCAGCCGCTTGCAAATGGCTGCTTGACTGAGAGAGACTCCTGCCGGGATGAAATGTTGGATGTGATTTTGATAGATTCCTGTTGTTGCTGTTGTTGTTGTTGTTGTTGTAGTTGCTGTTGTTGTTGTGGTGGTTGTTGTTGTTGTTGTTTTTGACAGTGGTGGTGATGATGGTGGTGAGGGGTGGTGGTGATGACATTGGGATAGTTTTTTGAGTGACTGGAGAAAGGGTTTTGTTGTTGCTGTTGTTGTTGTTACTGTTACTGTTGTTAATTTCTTCTTGTTGTTGTTGTTGTGTCGTCGTCGTCCTCCTCCTCCTTCTTCTCTTTGTTGTTGTGTTGTTGTTGTTGTTCTTCTTCTTCTTCTTCTTCTTCGTTGTTGTTGTTGTTGTTGTTGTTGTTCTTCTTCTTCTTCTTCTTCTTCTTCTTCTTCTTCTTCTTCTTCTTCTTCTTCTGTTTTTCTTTTGTTTTTCTTGTTTTTCTTGTTGTTGTTGTTGTTGTTGTTGTTCTTCTTCTTCTTCTTCTTCTTTTTCTTGTTGTTGTTGTTGTTGTTGTTGTTTCTTCTTCTTCTTCTTCTTCTTCTTCTTCTTCTTCTTCTTCTTCTTCTTCTTCTTCTTCTTCTTCTTCTTCTTCTCCTCCTTGTTCTTCTTGTTCTTTTTTTTTCCTTTTTTTTCTTTGCAATTCTTCTTCTTGTTCTTCTTGCTCTTGTTCTTCTTGTTCTTGTTCTTCTTCTTATTATTCTTGCTCTTCGTGTTCTTGTTCTTCTTGTTGTTCTTCTTGTTCTTGTTGTTGTTGTTCTTGTTGTTTTTGCTGTTGTTCTTGCTGTTGTTGTTGTTGTTGTTGTTGTTGTTCTTGTTGTTGTTGTTGTTGTTGTTGTTCTTCTTCTTCTTCTTTCTTCTTCTTCTTCTTCTTCTTCTTCTTTTTTCTTCTTCTTTTCTTCTTCTTCTTCTTCTTCTTCTTCTTCTTCTTCTTTTCTTCTTCTTCTTCTTCTTCTTCTTCTTCTTCTTCTTCTTCATCTTCTTCTTCTTCTTCGTTGTGGGCGTTTATCTGCCTGTCTTCCTATTCCTGTCTCTGATTGTCTGTCTACTGATCTTCCCATTCCTCCAAAGATCTGCCTGTTTGTCTGTCTCTCCCTCCCACTCCCTATTTTTCCTCTTCTGTTTTTTCACCATCTTGTTGAAAAAACTGGCTGCCAGTAGCTGGTTTTTTTTTAAATAGCTCAGTGATAAAAATATAGACTGAAAAAATATTTTTCAGTTCATTCAGAATAAGAGAAAAAAGTAACAAAATTTGACAAAAATGTCAGACATATATAGTTCCAACACCTCTTAACTTCTAGTTATAATGGGACAGTGGAATAGGATAACAAGAACTTACTGTGGTGTGACCCAGACAGGACATAAGAATACACATTTTACGATGTTTTGACATGGTGGATGCTTGACAGCCTCGAATAACCATCAACATATTTAGTACGTCATAAAACTAGCCTTTCTCAGAAGCATATCAAACTACATACTATCGATTATAAGTGCTGGCACTAAGATCCTGGAAAAAAAATCCCAGAAGACATAGTTGCTAAATAGCTATTCCACAAAACATGAAGACATGTGTACCGTAAAGTCTCCGATACCAGTTGCAGGACTCTTTATTTTACAGGCAGTAACGCAGCCACTGATTTGGGAGAAGAAAACCCACCAGAGTCTGATAAACCACCACAGCAGTTAACTGCACCTTTCATGACATGATTACCATAACAAGATAACTGGTCTTGTGGCCACGGAATGGACTTGCATGCCAACTGTTTTAGAATGAGTTCGTTGAGTCACAGTCCTATATCAAAATGACAACAGTGCTTTTGGTTTAGGCCCCCAAGGAACTGACTACATCCATGCAGAGATGAAAAGATTCATACCTCCGTCTGATTTTGGGAGATTCCCTCTGTGTATTCTGTCTTCTGGGAATTTTGTCCAGGATGTTAGAGCCAGCACTTATAATTGATAGTATGTAGTTTAATCTAATGTCAAACTTTTTTTTTATTATGATAGGATTGAGGAAGGAGGATACGAGATATAAAACATCGGTTTTACTTTTTGAGCATCAACTTTTTAAATATATATATTTTTTTTTATTAAAGGAGTTGTGCAGTGTATAGGAAAAAGCACAAATAGTTTTGGGAAACTAAAATCATGAACAGAGTAAAAGACTTCATTAGTATTAAGACATTATGGAAACTTCATCTAAAACGAGTGCATAGATTACAGTAAGTACATTTTCCTCAGCAATATGAAAATCAACAACAAATAAACCAAAATAAACAACAAACAAAGAAAAGTAGTCACATTCACGTGTCTAGATATATTTGCCAAAAGATCCAATCCAATCCTGTTGTTTATAGTCCCGCCGACCACAGAGGCCATATGTCAGGACTGTCACCTCGTCATTTCCCAAGAAGATGCTATACTGTCTGGAATATCAATATACTATAATAACAAACCTTTTCAGAAAATTCAGTCATCGGGTGCCTAATAATTCAATACAAAATAAGGAAAAAACCCCTTGATTTCATTTGGCAATAACAGTATCAGAACATTTTGCGCCATGTAATATTCCTCGAACTTCAGTTCTTTAAAAGCCTGTTTGTGTTCGAACGCAGTGGATGTTTGTGTTGTGCAGAAAGCTATTCTAAGGTATCAATGCAATGCGTGATGACCAATAAGGTGGGAGTGCTTTGTGCTGTCAGAAACACCCAGACCTGTTTGACAGGACTGGAATGTCTGCGTGGTCGTGTTTAATTTGCTCATGTCCTTAAAAAAGCTGTATGTTGCATTTCCATAACTTGGACTGGTGTTGCTGTTGTTGTTGCTTCGATTTTACGTCTGTTCAGACAAAGGGATACTGAATGCTGGGAAGGGGAGAGGAGGGAAGGGGAGGGGGATTGGATTGGTGTGTGTGTGTGCCAACGCTTGTGCACGCACATGTATGTGTACGTGCGTGTGTGTATATGTTTGTGTGTGCGCGTGTGTGTGTGTTTGTGTATGTGTATATATGTGTGTGTATATGTGCAAGTAAATATTGTCAGTCCTGATGTTAACTCCAGGTTTAAAATTCCCCTTGAATGGGTCTCTCGGTGATGGCTTAAACCTGGTCTAGGTGCTGGGCCGTCAAATTGCAAACTCAACACTAGACATACAGGTAGACACAGTCACAAGAGGAAGAAGAAGAAAGAGAAGAAGATTAACAGAGTGACAATGATAACATCAACAACAAGAACAATAACGAAGCCTGTATTCTAAACACGCAAACAAAAATCCCAAGGTAACCAAAAACCCAAAGGACAACCACTGTCAACAACAACAACACACAACAACAACTACAGCAACAACAACAAAAACAACAACACTATCAACAACGAGAATCTATCAAAATCACAAACAACGAGAATGAAGATTCCACCCCGATGGCGTCTCTGTCTCTGTCAAGCAGCCATTTGCAAGCACTTGGTTTCCCCCCATGTTCTATACACACAGACGACAGCAGACAGCAGCACTGCCAGAGATCAGACGGCAGACTGCAAGATGGCTGGAGGAAGGCTGCAGACAATGGCATTGCCATCCGCTCCTGTTGAACTGTCCTCCAAGACAGCATCTCTGAAGCTGAATCGCAAATAGCCCCGGGGAGAGGTTTCTCAGCTTTGGTTCCTAACAGAGTTGTGATAGAAGAGGTGGCATGAATATACATTCAGGTTTACAGGGTGCCGCGCGAGAATGTTTAGATGTTTTTGAAGTTCTCCAGCTACTCCTTTATCTTGGTATGACCGTTTTTTGGTTATGTATGTTTGTCAGTTTGAAGTTTTTCTGATGTTAACTCTCATTGTCACCTCCTTTTCATTATTTGCCTCGAGCCTTTTGAGGAAGATGTTTGTGTGTGTGTGTGTGTGTGTGTGTGTTGTGCGTGGTGTGTGTTGTGGTGCGGTGCAGCGTGCTGCGTGCGCGTGCATCCAAGCGTATGTGTGTGCATGCATGCTTGTGTAGCACGTGCGTGTGTGCGTTCATGCGTGCGCGCATACGTGCATGTGTGTGTGTGTGTATGTATGTATGTATGATGTATGTGTGTGCATTCGTGAAAGCATACGCGTGCGTGCAACGCGCGCGCGTGTGTACGAGAAAATATATATCGTCAGTCCTGATCTTACTTAGCTCCAGGAAACCAAATGATGTAGTCTGTGTGGCGGTTCTAGCCGGGGCTAGACCTCAGGCCCTCAAAGTGCCAGCTCCACGTTCTAACCACTGGGCTGTCGCGGACCCCTGTGTCAACAACCACTTCTAACGTTGCTTCAAGCCTTTCACAAGCCATTTGGATAGACATGCCACGTATTCTGTCATAATTCTCTCGCCAACCCTCAGAACTTTAACAGACATTTAGACAGACAGCAAGACAGACAGATAGACAGACAGACAGACAGACAGACAGCCAGCCAGCCAGCCAGACAGACAGACAGTCAGACAGACAGACAGAAGACAAACAGACAGGTCAGCACACAGGAAGATGAAGAACAAGAACAATTCGCTAAAGAACACCCCCCCCCCCCCCCCCAGTAACTTTTAAAGCTTGAACAACTATTTATATTCCTTATGCATATTCATACCACATATATTTCTGTCATAACTCTATCCCTAGATAAAAGATTAGCCTTTCCTAGTGGCTGCCGTATTTCTCAGGTTCAGAACTACATCCTTTGAGGATGGGTAAAATCCGAGCTGATGGCAAAGCGATTGCCTGCATCCATTGCTCTCACTATGTGGCAGCCCCGCGCGTGGTTTCAACAAGGATGCTGCCATCTGTGTGTACAGCCAGGAGATGGGAAACATCAGAGAAACTGTCAAACAGCAGCAGACGCCAGCAAATGGTTGTGTGGCTGAGGTGTCGGGTCTATTGGGATGAGGATTGAATGATGGTGTTGATGTGTTGATATGTGGCTATTGTTGTTGCTGTTGTTGTTATTGACAGTGTTGGTGGTGGTGTTGGCGGTTTTAACATTATGGGCTATGTTGTTGTTGTTGTTGATGCTAACGTTGTTGGTGATGGTGTTTATGATTTTGACATTATGGCTATTGTTGTGTTGTTGTTTAATGACATGTTGATGATGGTGTTAATAAATAATAATAATAATAATAATAATAATGATAAATAGAATTCATACAGCGCTATATATTGTGTGGATGGTTTTGACATGCTGCTATTGTTGTTGTCGATGATTGTGTTTAAGGTTTAGACATGCGGCTATTGTTGTTGTTGCTGACAGTGTTGATAATGTTGTTTATGGTTTAACATTGCTGCTATTCATGTTGCTAACGGTATTGATGATGGTGTTGATGGTTTTGACATTATGGCAATTGTTGATGTTGCTACCAGTGTTGATGATAATGTTGTTAGTTTTGACATGTGGCTGGTGTTGATGCTGGCAGTGTTAATGATGGCGTTATTGAGCTCTCGGGAACATTTTCGTTTACGGTTTATAGTCAGGATTTTGATGTTCGTGATGATCTGAACTCTTTTGTTGACTCTCTTTCTGCCACTGTTAAGTCTCTTTCTGTCTGGCTGCCTGTCTGTCCCTGTTTCTGTCTGTATGTCTCAAGTTCTTCTTCTTCTTGGTCTAGTCTTGTTGTTCTTGTTCTTGTTTTTTTCTTGTTGTTGTTGTTGTTGTTCTTCTTCTTCTTGTTCTTCTTCTTCGCAATTCTTCGAGTTCTTGTGTTCTTCTTTGTTCTTGTTTCTTTATCGCAATTCACAAATCCTTCTTCTTCGCAATTCTTCTTCGCAATTCTTCTTCATAATTCTTCTTCTTCGCAATTTTTCTTCTACGCAAATCTTCTTCGTGATTCTATTATTAATTCTTTTGAATATAAGAATGACAAAGTCAGTGTGTGTACTTGCACGTGCGTGCGCGCGCGCATGTGTGTGTTTGTGTGTGCGCGCGTTGTGCGTGTACGTGTATCTTACGTACGCGCGACTGTATATATATATATATATATATATATATATATATATATATATATATTATATATATATATATATATATATATATATGTGCGCGTGTGGATATACACTCGAGTGGGCATGCACACGCATGCACACGCGTGAAGCGTGTGTTGGATAACATCTATCGTCATTACGCAATCTTATTAACTTTGCCACCAGCATACCAAACAGCTTTGTTGCAGCGCTGGGATGTTATGAAAACTCTGATTTATGAGCGGCTAAATGGAGACGAATGGATGGGTGACTGGTATCAAGGAGGCAGGGGCAGCTGTCACCACGCACACTAGACCCTCCTGTCAGACACGGCACAAGAACTTCGGCATGCACCACAGGCCCATTCCTGAAGACACGGACAATTCATCAGTGGAAGGTTGCCATGATGATGATGATGATGATGATGATTTGATGATGTCTGCAAGACACACGGCATGCACTCACGCACGTGAGCCTGTGCGCATGCATGTATGCGTCATTGCGGGGGTTTGCCTTGTGCGCATGTGCGTGCGCATTCATGTACGTGCGCATGCTCACGCGTGGGTGCGCGTTAAAAAAAAAATCCAGACACATCCTCGCATGCGCACTTGTATTGTGTATGTATGTATGCAAATACGCACAGACATGGATACACAGTCATAGACAGACACAAACACACACACTGATACACAGACACACACAGACACACAGACAGACAGACAGACACATACACAGGCACACACACACACACACACACACACACACACACACACACACACACACACACACACACACACACACACGCACGCACGCACGCACGCACGCACGCACGCACGCACACGCACAGTCCATTCTCTGCCGCAACATCTAGTTACGTAAGTCGTACGTCATCAACAACGTCAGTTATGCAGCCGAATTTGAACTCTTGTTTTCTTTCGTTCCTTGACTATGAAATCTAAGTTTTATAGTTTTAAATACTTTTCACATCGTTATAAAAATCGTCTATTGTATACAAACTCTCTTCCATCACAACAGATTCAATAGAATTTCGCAATACATCAGTTACGCTTTCCACTGCAGTTAAATATCTAGGTGTTGTTATTGACAACATACTCTCTATGCAAAAATTCATCACCCAGACCTGCCAGTCCTGCTACTATCAATTACGGCGTATAAGTGCAATCCGAAAGTACCTGTCCACTAAGGCAACATCCAAACTTGTCACATCTCTTATTCTTTCTCGTCTGGACTATTGTAATTCTCTTTTGGCTGGTCTGCCAGCATCATCTATCCATTCCCTTCAACGCATACAAAACTCTGCAGGTCGATTAGTCCTCAAAAAGAAAAAAATCTAAGCATATTACTCCCCTCCTGCAATATCTCCACTGGTTGCCTGTGCCACAGAGAGTAAAGTACAAGATCAGTACCCTCTGTTGCAAATGCCTACACAAAACAGCACCCTCCTATCTCTGTGAATGTCTTCACCTGTACACTCCTTCTCGTTCCCTCCGCTCTGCTGCAGATACCCTGGGCTTACGAATACCTAGATTCAACCAATCCACTGTTGGCCGTCGCGCTTTCTCTGTTTCTGGTCCATCAATCTGGAATGACCTCCCTCTCTCCCTTCGTGAAAAGCCTACTTACGACAGCTTTAAATCCAGCCTCAAAACATACCTATTTCAAACCTAAGATTTTTCCTTCTTATTTCATCTCATATCTGTCCCTGCCTTTAAAAGCCAAAATTCCATCACCCTGCTGAAATGTACAACCTGTGGTGTGTGTGTGTGTGTGTGTGTGTGTGTGTGTGTGTGTGTGTGTGGTGTGGATTTGAATTTGTTAAAATATTGTTAATCATTGTTGGTTACATGTGTAGGAGCGGATTGAATGAAGCGCTCTGATTTGTAATTGCAAGATATAGGGCTATATAAATTCCATTTATTATTATTATTATTATTATTATTATTATTATTATTAGTAGTAGTAGTAGTAGTAGTAGTTATGACTATATTTTCTTCCACGGAAAATATAATATTACGCTTAGATTTAAACGGACAACTTTGTGAACCTTTTAGTAGTGAAACTAGGTATAAACAGCTATCTTAGATTTCCATCCTCGTATAAGGATTTTTACTTCGTCTATTTACAGTATTACTTTAAAGAGACTTCACTGTAAGGACAGAAATAATCATGAGTATTAGAAGTAAAACATATCTAGGTCAGTCCTGTCATTTACAGCCATAATAAAATATTTCCAGACAACCATTTTACCTTTTTCTAACTTAAGCCAAGTGCATTAACTTTAAAATGGATCATAAACTATACCTACTGGACTTTGTCCATACAATAATGCAATTTGTTTATTTTTGAAAGAAGTGCAAACTTTACCCGTTTTTAAAAAGAGTCTTTTGAATGAAAGTCTTAAGAAATCTATTGTTACATAATTTTCTTTTATTCTTATTAGAATCTGTTCGGTCTCTGTCAAAAATAAGAGAGAGAGAGATTAAACTGTTAAAAATTTTATTCTTTTATATCGAGGATAATGGAAAACATTTGTGCTTTTTACATCCATATCCAGCGTGGGGTATTCGTTGTGTAAAATTTATTCTTATTCCACGGGCACACAATGGCCACTCTTAACGAAAAGCGGAACAGGATTTAAACGGTGCGCAAGATGTTCTGCGTGGGTTCGCACACGGAGCCTCGGTTTATAGTCTCATCCGCAGAGGAAGAGAGAGAGAGAGAGGAGAGAGAGAGAGAGAGAGAGAGAGAGAGAGAGAGAGAGAGAGAGAGAGAGAGAGAGGTGGGAGAGAGGAGAGGAGGAGAAGTCAGACAGACAGAAGACAGACAGACAGAGACAGAGACAACCAACCAACCAAATAGACCTGTGGGCTCCCTTTCAAATTCTCAAAGTGCAGCCAGTTGCCTAGTGAAGCACTGGGAAGAGCTATCGAACTGATTCTGAAGTAGCGGGCTGGGGTCTTGGTGACGCCTGCTGCTGGATCCAGGTTGGGAATGTTCCCGATCCCTTCAGCCAGTGCCAGTGCAGACCCGCTGGTGCCTTGCCCGCTTTTGTTCATTGAAGAGAAGACACCAGAGGTTCACTGGTATACACTTGACATCATTATTCAGAACTGCCTCGAGCTCTTAAGAAAATGTCAACAAACAACGTACTTGACTCTCTGTTCAGCTGTCCCCATGAGAAACATACTGCAAGCTTGCATGCCAAATGTCCTGACTGTTTTCCTTCAATATGAGGAAGTGTTGGTTGTTTGTTTATAGGAACTTTCTGATATTTTTATAAGAAAAGAAAGAAAACAATTTCGTGGGAGGAGTTGAACAGTGTGTCAGGTACATTGTTGAAAATTTGTGTAAAAGATGGCGGCATAAGAGAGAGAGAGAGAGAGAGAGAGAGAGAGAGAGAGAGAGAGAGAGAGAGAGAGAGAGAGAGAGAGAGAGAGAGAGAGAGAGAGATACAGACGCAGACAGACAGACAGACAGACAGAGGCAGAAACAGAGAGTTTTATTTTTTATTTATTTTATTTTATTCTTTTATATCGAGGATAATGGAATAAGCACTTATGTGCTTCTTTACATCCAGTCCCACGCAGTTTTGTAAAGTTTGTTGTCTGTTCCCACCGGCACACAATGGCCTACTCTTACGAAAAGCGGAACAGGATTTAACGTGTGCGCAAGATGTTCTGCGTGCGTTCGCACACGGGGCCTCGGTTTACAGTCTCATCCGAAGGACTTTTGGGGAGAGTGGAGTCGGCACTAATGTTAACTCCAGGGGAATATACCCCTGGAGGTAGAGGAGAGAGAGAGAGAGAGTGAGAGAGAGAGAGAGAGAGAGAGAGAGAGAGAGAAGCAGACAGACAACAGACAGAACAGAAGAGACAGAAGAGTCAGCGAGAGAGAGAGAGAGGAGGAGAGAGAGATCGAGAATGAGAGTAGAGAGAGCAAATGAGAGAGAGATGAGAGAGAGCATCAGACAGACAGACAACAACAGACAGATCAGAGAAGAAGAGAGAGAGGGAAGGAGAAGAGAGAGAGACATAACTCCCTCCCCCAAAATGCCACAGTTTTCTAACATTCCTAGTCTCAAAAATGAAAAATGACTCCGTATTGTCCATCTCAAACAACCAAAAAAAAGATACAAAGAAAGAAAGTAACTAACCAAAACCAAGCAACCAACCAAGCAACCAAGCAAGCAAGCAAGCAAGCAACCAACCAACCAACCAACCAACCAACCAACCAATCAACCAAAAAGAAACAAAGAAACACACAGACTCCCATTCAAATTCTCAAAGTGCTGCGGGTTGCCCAGTAAAGCGATGAGAGAGCTATCGAATCGATTCTCAAGTGGCACCTGCTGGATCCAGGTTGGGGATTTTCTCGATCCCTTCAGCCAATGCTTGTGCAGACCTGCTGGTGCCTTGCCCTCTTTTGCCAATTGAAGAGAAGAAACCAGCCGTTCACTTGTAAACACTCGAAATAATTATTCAGAACTGGGGCCCTGAGCTTTTAATTAAATTATCAACAAACAACGTACCCGACTCTTTGTTTAACTGTTTCCATAAACAAAACAAAAAATAATACTGCAAGCTTGCATGCAAAAATGCCAGTGTTTTCCTCCAATATGAAGAGGAAGAAGTGTTGATCGTTTGTTTATAGAAACTTTCTGATGCATTTATAAAGAAAGAAAACAAAATAGCGGGGTTTTGTGGGAAGAGTTGAACAGAGTGTCAAGTACGTTGTTGAAACGTTGTTCAAACGTTCACAGCACATTCTAATGCCACTGATTAGAAGTAATAGGATTGAGGAACGGAATGAAATCTTGAGAGAGAGAGAGAGAGACAGACAGAAAGACATACAGACAAGACTAACAGAGGGACAAGAGATAAACAAACAGCTACACACTCAAATCAGACAGACAGACAGACAGGCAGGCATACAAACAGATATACAGTCAATTCAGTTAAACAGAACGTCTGACGGACAGACAAACAGAGATATAATCAAATCAGACAAACAGACACTCAAGTCAGACATACATACAGACAAACAGATATATATTATAATCAATTCAGACAAACAGAAACTCAGGTCAGATATACAGACAGACAAACAGATATATATTATAATCAATTAAGACAAACAGAAACTCAGGTCAGATATACAGACAGACAAACAGACACTCAAGTTAGATATACAGACAGACAAACAGACATATAAAAAGACATACTCTCAAGTCAGACAGTCAAACAGACAGACAGACAAACAGACAGAGAGGCAGACAGAAAATAGATTGATTTATTTTTTTGTGTTTTTGTGTTTCAGACAGGAGGTACTGGACATTCTTCTGGTCAATTCCTCTTACAATGCACGTATCTCTCCTGATTACGAACAAGGTAAGACATTTTGATATTCTAGTTTTCCTTTCAAAACAACAACAACAACAACAACAACAACAACAACAACAACAATGGACAGAGCCGCTGCTTCCCCTTGAGGGAAAATCCCAAACATTACAGACATATATATGGATTGAATGTGATGTTCAAGAAAATAGAGTTCATGACTTTTGATGGTGGGAGAAGTGTTGTTGCCATCTAATGTATAGTGTTGTGTGTTTGTTGTGAGAGAAAACACAGCTGCATTACACTGGGGATATGGGCTTATGCATATAAAGGAAAGAGAAGAAAACATGACTGGAATATAGCCGTGTTATAAGAGGATATATCAGGAAGAGTTATGTTCGTTTGTGACAAAACAAAGTAATGTTGATATGAGTTTGGAAATGAGCAGCGCAACAACCTTTACATGGCCTACGTGGGCAGCTGGGCTATACACAACATATATACACGCGCGCGCGTGTGTGTATACATATATACATGCATACATGCATACATGCATACATGCATACATACATACATACATACATCTATACATATGTATGTATTTAGGTATGTATGTATGTATGTATGTATGTATGTATGTATGTATGTATCCAATTTTGGCGTGGAGGAGAATCACTACCTTTTTAGTCTTTCTGGATAAAAAAGAGAGGAAAATTGATCAAGATGGCGAAAAAAATAGACAAGTAGGAGGTGACAGGAAGAAACTGAACAAGGTAGAAACAACGAGAAGGAAAGAAAAGAAGAAATCCTAGCGCAGAATTTCCACAAGATGGAGTTGCTTTCTATACTGACAAGCCCACGGCATCTCCACGGGAGAACAGAAGCAAACAACCCACTTTCTAGCTAACAAACCAACTGACCCAACCAACCAACCAACCAACCACCAACCAACCAACCAACCAACCAACCAACCAACCAACCAACCAACCAACCAACCAACCAACCAACCAACCAACCAACCAACCAACCAACCACCCAACCCAACCTAACCCAACACAACCCAACCCAGCCCAAACCTCTTGCACCCACACAGACATATAACCCAAACAGAAGAAAAAGATGGTCACAGTCTGGAGAAGAAGAAGAAGAATCGCACACCACACGAGTTAGACCATCAGTCAACACGTTGCCAGAGGTCTCCCAGGAACCCCTCGCCCAGACCAGTAGCAGTGTCTGTTGTAGGAGATGGCCGTGTGAAACAATCGCCCCCTTGCTGCCCTGCAAATCTCTAGGGTCACGTCACAAAGTGCATCGTCCACAGATTTCCCCCACTCGCTTTTTACCAAAGTACTAGGAGGAGGTGTTTGCGGGTTAATTGGATTGCAGAAAGTCGATTTTGGGGGTACAGTCTACGGCTGAGGCCTGGTTCTCTGGGTTTTTTTTGGTGTTTCTTCTGAATTGCTGGTACAAAGTGACATTGAACTAGGCAGCTTTATTGTTTGCGTAGACTTTGAGGAATTGTTTGTTTCCGCATGGACATACTAATTTTTATGGCCTTGACAAAATAGGGATGTGTGTGTTTATTTTATATTTTATTTATACTTTTATTTTGAGGATAATGGAATAAGCATTCATTTGCTTTTTTACATTCAGTACCCGAGTGTAGACAGTTTTTTTAAAATTTTGTCATCCGTTCCCACCGGTACACAATGGCCTACTCTTCCGAAAAGCGGATCGGGTTTTAACGTGTGCACAAGATGTTCTGCGAGCGTTCGCACACGGGATATCGGTTTATAGTCTCATCCGAAGGACAGCATTTTTTTTTTTTTGGGGGGGGGGGGGGGTATGTGTATGTATGTATGTATGTGTGTGTGTGTGTAGTAGTTCTTCAGTTTAACGTCCTTCCACTTAATAGTGATATCAGACGGGAAAGTGTGTGTATGTGTGTGTGCGTGTGCGTGCGTGCGCGTGTGTGTGTGTGCGTGCGCGCACGTGTTTGTGTGTGAGTAGGGGGGAGGGGTATGCACATAACTAATCAATCGCAATAAACAACTATTATGAAAAAGCATAAACAAGAATTAAAAAAAAAAATAAAAAAACACCAAAAAAACCCCCACCCAACAACAAAACAACAACAACAACAACCAACCCCCAAAACATCAAACAGCAAAAATACTAACTTTCCAATTCATATAACTTGAAGCTATCCTTATATCAGAGGAGTCTGAAAATGGGAGTATGGCGTGTGTGTGTGTGTGTGTGTGTGTGTGTGTGTGTGTGTGTGTGTGTGTGTGTGTGTGTGTGTGTGTGTGTGTGTGTGTGTGTGTGATATTTTGTTTTTTGGTCTGTATACTTTGTAGACTGACGTTTTGATAAAAAGAATGACAAGGGTTCTTAGGGAATCCCAGACTTTTTTTTACTAAGATCTTTGTGCTGTTGTTGTTGTTACTTTGTTGTTGTGGTGCAGTAGTTTCGACTGAAGGCTCTAGGTTACAAACTGGAAAACACAATGGGATATAGATGATAATAAATAGACTATCCTACAACATGCTTCTGAACAATGACAAGTATCCGATTTCTCAGAGTAATTGCCTGGTGATATACCGGTTGAAAGTCTATTTTTCATAAACATGTTTGCTTTCCTATTTCATAAAAAAACACGTCAGTGCTGCAGCCCCTTTTGCTGTATTTTCCAACGCTTAAACAACAAAGCTTCATAAACGTTTCCCTTGTGCTTCTTTAGATCTAGCAAGTTAACGGAAGTTGTCACAGTCAGACTGCCATGAAGCCACCAGCCAGTGAAGGACCTGCCCTGCCACCGAGTCAGTTCTATGGCGTTTATCAGTGCCTGTTATGGGCAGGATTATAACTTCAAAACTGACTACAATTGATAATTGGCTTAGTCGGGAAGAGGCTTGGAATTATGAGATAGATTATGAATGTATTGCATGAGTATTACATTGAAAATGATCAATGAACATAGTATTAAAAACGTCGAGGAGTTCTTACTCGGTTTAGTGCTGTTATTTTGTTAAGTGTTTCCCACCCGGCCTAACTTCAGTGTTGTCAATAATAAAGATGATAATAACATGGACATTTTAGAGCTTCGAATCTCTTCATACAAACAAATCAAAGCGCTTAAAGAGTCACCCAGAACACGCCTGTCTCCACTCTTTACACATAGGAATCACGCCGAGACCGTAAATGCACATTCACGAGAAGTTTGCACAGATGGCTGTTATCAAGTAACTCGCCATGTGCAGAGACAACCATAATCCGACTTCAGAGGATTTGTGTCCTGGAATGGACAGTGCGAGTTTCTATGCTGAAAGCTGACATGGATGAAGGTAACCCCAGCATAACATGTCAAAGCATACCGTCCTGTCAGTTCTTCACTTCATGCTGTAAGGGTGACCAGGGGTGAGGTTTTGTGTTTGGAACCATTGTTACATTTTTTTTTTTAATTTATTATTTTATATCGAGGATAATGGAATAAGCACTCATGTGCTTTTTTACAACCAGTCCCCGTGTGTATGCGGTGTTGTAAATTTTGTCATCTGTTCCCACCGGCACACAATGGCCTACTCTTTCGAAAAGCGGAACAGGATTTAACGTGTGCGCAAGATGTTCTGCATGCGTTCGAACACGGGGCCTCGGTTTATAGTCTCATCCGAAGGACTTTGACATATCATGAATGTAGCCGCTTTCCGACTTCGGGATATAAAATTGTGATGCAGGCCTTGGCCCTTCGCTGACGTCAACACCAGATACAACTTTTGCTCTGAATCAGATCGTATCCTCCGTGATCTTCCAGATTTTTTTCTCCCCAAAAATCGAATGTGATCCTGCAGACTTGATCTACAACATGACACTAATCTCTGCAGAAATCGTCTTAGGTGGGTTTTTTTTTTTTAAACCGAAAGAGCTACATTGACCTGCTTCTGTAACATAACTATAACTATCCCTGATAGACGAGGGTCGGAGGACTGGACTGAACTGGACTGTTCATTTCCTGTGACATAAATCCATCGGTTGTGGCATCATCATCAAGGGCCACCCAGAGGGGGTTGGTGGCTAGTTGCTGCCCTGAATTATTGAACATCTTGCCTGTCTCCTATCCCAGACATCTCTCAGAGCAGCGCTGCCTCTGGAAGCAGGAGATACCAATGAAGGTTTGCAGTTAGTTCTGTAATGAATCTAGTCTCTGGTCAGAAAGGAAATGTTGTGTATTTTGTTGTGTTTTGGGTTTGTGGTTTTGTTGTTTGATATTGTTGTTTTTGTTGTTGTTGTTGTTGTTTGTCATTGTTGTTGTTTTGATTTCTTTATTTTGGGGGGAGACATTTCCTTTTTTCATTTATGAAATACGATTCTATACACTTTTTCTGTTTGTATTTTGTATGTTTGTATGTTTGTTTGTCTGTCTGTCTATCTGTCTGTCTGTCTGTCTTTCTTTCTTTCTTTCTTTCTTTCTTTCTTTCTTTCTTTCTTCTCTTTCTTCTTTCTTTCTCTTTCTTTCTTTCTTTTTCTTTCTTTTTTCTTTCTTTCTTTCTTTCTTTCTCTCTTAGTCTACTCTTTGGATGAACAAGATTTGTGTGTTTCCTCTCTGTTTGTTTCCGCGCTATTGTTGTATTGCTTTTTTCTTTTCCGCTAAGGATATCCTGTCTTTTCTTTAGGGAATACAATTCCAGTAGTGTTCTTCCTTCTTTGTTTGCTTTGTTTGTTTGTTTGTTTGTTTGCTGTTTGTTTGTTTGTTTCTTTCTTTCTTTCTTCTTTATTCTTTCTCACTGTGTGCCTGTCTGTGTGTCTGTCTTTTTCTGTCAGTTTGTCTTCCTTTATGGCTGACTCTCTGTTGTTATTAGTTTCTGGTTATCTTTCCTTTCTTTCTTTAATTCTTTTTATTATAGAATAGAATTTTAAAAAATATTTTAAACTGTTATTTACACACACACACACACACACACACACACACACACACACACGCGCGCACGCGCGCGCGCGCGCACACACACACACACACACACACACACACACACACACACACACACACACACACACACACACACACACACACACACACACACACACACACACATCTAAATGAATTTTCTTCCTCTCCCTTTTTCCAACATTACACAGACATCACCGGAAAGCACAAGTAGCAACTAAATCAAAGGGACATAACCCTGTTACAGGACATTTCCGGAAATGGCCGGATCGTCCAATCATCTGTTAGACTGAATCCCTGGTAGTGCAGAGGTAATTGCTTCATTTTTCGTGAAACTTCAGGTTTTTTGTTGTTGTCCCGGACACAGAATTTGGGATTGATGATTTGTCGTTGGTCCTACTGTGAATGCAATTTGCCACCTATTTATCATCAGCCACCTAATGGGCTGGGAGCTAATTTCCATGGTTAATTAATAAACAGTTTCTTTCTTCTTCATCTTTGTCAAACGCACAGACAGCAACGATTGTTGTCTGTCTTATGAGCGAAAATTGTGTTATAACTGCCGATAAGTGCCTGACAAGTCAGGCCCAGCGCGTCCAATTTTGGCGTGGGAGAGTATTGCTATCTTGTACGTCTTTCTGGGAAAGAAGGCAGGAGACTGCACCAAGAAGCTAGAACATGGACACGGGGGAGGTGACAGAAAGAAAAAGAACAAAGAAGAAATAAAGAGAAGGATAGAAAAGAGGGAATTCATAGAACAAAACTTCCAGAAAGTTTGGATGCTAGTTATACTGACAAGCTTCCAGCATCCCCATCGGGAAGTACCTGCCATCTGAGTTTGCAGACACCAAGAAGAGTCATTCCAGACACTCTTGCGTTAAGGCACAACTGAAATTCGACATGTTGAGACACTTTTCTTTGGTTAAACAAGAATCCATATTTCCCCCATTGTTATTTCCCTATTTATATATTCTTTATTTATAATATTTCCGTTTTCCCTTCCTTCCTTCCTTCCTTCCTTCCTTCCTTCCTTCCTTCCTTCCTTCCTTCCTTCCTTCCTTCCTTCCTTCCTTCCTTCCTTCCTTCCTTCCATTCTTCCTTCCTCCCCCCCCTCCCCTCCCTCCCTCCCCTCCCTCCCTTCATTCATTCATTCATTCATTCATTCATTCATTCATTCATTCATTCATTCATTCATTCATTCTTTCTTTCTTTCTTTCTTCCTTCCTTCCTTCCTTCTTTCCCTCCTTTCTTTTTTCTTCCATTTCTTTCTGCTTTGCATTTTGCTTATTTCGTTCCTTTTTATTCCTTTCTTGCTTGCTTAACTCTTTGATATTTTGTTCTGTTCCGGCAGAGTATTCTATTTGATCTCTGTTTTTCTCTTCTGTCTGAATTCTTCTCTCTTCCTTTGTTGCTCTGCGACTTTCAATCTTTAATTAATCAATTGATAACGTTTTTTCTTGTTGCCTTCCTTCCTTTTTTCACTCGTACATTTTTAGGAACAAAGACTCTGTTGTTTTTCTTTATTCCTGCATGCCCTCATTTGTCTCTTCTTCTGTCTATGTCAATCTGCCTGTCTGTCTGTGTGTCTCTCTTTCACTTTCTCTCACATACACACACACTCAGACATATCTATCTATCTATCTATCTATCTATCTATCTCTCTATCTCTCTATCTCTCTATCTATCTATCTATCTATCTCTCTCTCTCTCTCTATCTATCTATCTATCTATCTATCTTCCCCCCCCCCCCCTCCCCCCCCCTACTACAATTACCAACATTACACAGACTCCACCGAAAACCACAGGTAGAAAGTAAATCAAGAAGACATAACTCTGTAACCGGATATTTCCGGAAATGGTCGGATGGTCCAACTGTCTGTTCAGACTGGATCCCTCATGGCGCAAGGGTAGCTGCTGTATTGTCTTGTAAAAAGGCGGTTCCTTCTCCCTGACACGCATTATTCGTGATACATGATTTTCGTGTGATCCTCAGTGGGAATGTTGGTTGTCACCTATTTATCTCCTACCTGCTAATGGGCCTGTAGCTTATGTCCACGATTAATCATTGAACAGTGTCTGGCATTACAGGTCACTGACAGTCAGGATAGCTTTAGAAAGAATACGTGTGTGATTTCTAGATAACATGATACATCTTTTTGCTTCAAGGCAAGACACGTTCTTGATAACAAAACACACACACACACGCACGCACGCACGCACGCACACACACACGCACGCACGCACGCACGCACACACACACACACACACATACACACACACACGCACACACACACACACGAGTTAACATCAGTGCCGACTCCAACTCCTCCCCCCCCCCCTTCCATCTCTACAAAAGTCCTTCAGATGAGACTATAAACCGAGGTCCCTTGTGCGAATGCACGCAGAACATCTTGGGCACACGTTAAAACCGTTCCCCTTTTCGCAAGAGTAGGCCATTGTTTGCCGGTGTGAACGGATGATAACATTTACAAAAATGCAAACACACAGGGACTGGATGTAAATCGCACACAAGTGCTTATTCCATTATCATATAAATAAAAGAACTCACAGACGCGCGCGCACACATGCATGCACGCGTGTGCACACGCGCAAAATCACATCAAGGGGACATAATTATCCTAAGGGGAATTACATCGGGAAATGAATTGTCCAATCATGAGTTAGACTGGATCCCTAGTAGTGCAGAGGTAGCTGCTTTATTTTTGTGAAAACTTGGTTTGTTTTTGCTGCTACAGAATTTTGGATTTGACGAGTCTGGTTTGTCCCACTGGAAGTGCTGTTTGCAGCCTATCTATCATCTGCCTGCTAATGTTGCTGCAGCTAACGTCCATGATTAATCATTGAACAGTCTCTCCCATCACAGTTCCCCAACAGTCAGGATAGCTGTAGAAAGAATCTGATTGGGATTTCTAGATTACAAGATATATTCATGCTCACAGGCAACATTTTTTTTCTGCCGGCACACACACACACACACACACACACACACACACACACACACACACACACACACACACCACACACACACACACACACACAAAAAACACACACACACACACACACACACTCACACACACACACACACACACACACACACACACACACACACACACACACACACACACACGCGAGCGCACACGCACGCACAGGCACACACATACGTGCACGCACACACACATTTATAAAAACGGAATCATTTTATTCTTTCCTTTTAGACTCTTAAAGCCACAGGTGGTGAACAATTCTCTGAGCGGTAGTTCTCCCAAATATCAACATTATAGTCTGGCCACAGGCTGAAATTGGGGAGGCTGCTCCCTCATTCTCTGGAGACTTAGCAGTCTTCTCATGACACAGATTCCTGGAGGGGGCGTGGGTCTAGGGACTGTCGTTTACCTTTCACAGGAGGCGTGTTTGTTGGCCATTGATCAGCAGTACCCCTTAACTAGAGGGTGAAGACTGTGATGAATTATTGACCAACTTCTCCCTGACTTCTTTCCTCATTGCCCACGACAGTCATGGAGGAAATTGCGTGGAAGAGTTACACTCATTTGAAACATTGAGTTCTTAAGTTAAGCTGGACAAATAAAACATACCTTATTTTCTTTCCTTGTCTCTTTTTTGGTTGTCTCTGGCCTCTTTTATTTAATTAAGTTGTTTTCTTTCTCTTTTGTCTGGTTGAATTTCTGTTCCTGTTTGTATCCTTTTTGTCACTCTCTTTATTGTTTTGTACTACAATTCTTTTTACCAAAGGCTTGTTAGGCTCAATGTTGCTTTCTTTGTTCTGTCATTTAATCAGTAATTCAGTCAGTCAGTTACTCAGTTGGTCAGTTGGACAGTCAATAAGTCAGTCAGTCGGTCTCTCTTTCTTTCTCTTTTTATTTATCACCTTATCCTTTCTGCCTCTTCTTTGTGTTTTTCATTTTTCCGTCTGTCTGTCTGTCTGTCTCCTGATGGATACAAACTCTAGCTAGCCTGGCCGAACCATCAGCACAGACCACAGGTGGTGACCACTTCTCCAGGTCATAGCCTGTTGTAGCTCTCTCCAGAGTCAACACAGTAGTCTGGCAATCAGACGGAATTCCAGAGGCTGCTCCCTCATTCTCTGGAGACTTGGCTGTCTTCTCATGACACAGATTCCTGGAGGGGGCGTGAGTCTAGGGACTGTCGTTTACCTTTCACAGGAGGCGTGTTTGTTGGCCATTGATCAGCAGTAGTCCTTAACTGGAGGCTGAAGACTGTGATGAATTATTGACCAACTTCTCCCTGTCTTCTTTCCTCATCGCCCATTACAGTCATGGAGGAAATTGTGTGGAAGAGTTACACTCATTTGAAACATTGAATTTTGGAACCAATGTGGACATAAAAACGGATCTTTTGTCTTTATTCGTTTGATTCTTTATTGTTTTGTCTGTGCTCTCTTTTGTTTGATTCAATTTGGCACTTTTGTTTGTTGATTTTCTGTACTTCAATTCTTTTTTTCAAAGACTTTTTGGGCTGTTTGTATCCTTTTTGTCACGCTCTCTCTCTTCTCTCTCTCTCTCTCTCCTCTCTCTCTCTCTCTCTCTCTCTCTCTCTCTCTCTCTCTCTCTCTCTCTTTCAGTTGATTGATCTATTCACACCAGCTGTTTTGTTAATAAAAATGGTCAAACCATCAGCACAGATGGCAGGTGGTGACCACGTCTCCAGGTCATAGCCTATTGTAGCTATTCAGCTATTAAATTAGTCATTAGTCAATCAGTTACTCATTTGGTCAGTTGTACATCATTCATTCATTCATTCATTCATTCATTCATTCATTCATTCATTCATTCATTCATTCAGTCAGTCAGTCAGTCAGTCAGTCAGTCAGTCAGTCAGTCAGTCAGTCGGTCAGACAGTCAGTCAGTCCGTCAGTCAGTATCTTTTTTTCTTTTATACCTCTCTTTTGCAATTTTCATATCTCTCTATTTCTCTCACTTGACTGATCTATTCACGCCCACCTGTTTTGTTAATGAAAATGCCCAAACCATCAGCACAGGCCACAGGTGGTGACCACTTCTCCAGGTCATAGCCTGTTGTAGCTCTCCCCAGTGCCAACACAACAGTCTGGCCATCAGACTGGAATTCCAGAGGCTGCTCCCTCATTCTCTGGAGACTTGGCTGTCTTCTCATGACACAGATTCCTGGAGTGGGCGTGAGGCTAGGGACTGTCGTTTACCTTTCCCAGGAGGCGTGTTTGTTGGCCATTGATCAGCAGTGCCCCTTAACTGGAGGCTGAAGACTGTGATGAATTATTGACCAACTTCTCCCTGTCTTCTTTCCTCATTGCCCTCGACAGTCATGGAGGAAATTGTGTGGAAGAGTTACACTCATTTGAAACATTGAATTTTGGAACCAATGTGGACATAAAAACGGATCTTTTGTCTTTATTCGTTTGATTCTTTATTGTTTTGTCTGTGCTGTCTTTTTTTGGATTCAATTTGGCACTTTTGTTTGTTGATTTTCTGTACTTCAATTCTTTTTTTCAAAGACTTTTTGGGCTGTTTGTATCCTTTTTGTCTCTCTCTCTCTCTCTCTCTCTCTCTCTCTCTCTCTCTCTCTCTCTCTCTCTCTCTCTCTCTCTCTCTCTCTCTCTCTCTCTCTCTCTCTCTCTCTCTCCCTCTTTCAGTTGATTGATGTATTCACACCCCAGCTGTTTTGTTACTGAAAATGGTCAAACCATCAGCACAGACGGCAGGTGGTCATCACATCTCCAGGTAATAGCCCATTGTAGCTATTTAGCTATTAAATTATTCATTAGTCAATCAGTTACTCATTTGGTCAGTTGGACATCATTAATTCATTCATTCATTCATTCATTCATTCATTCATTCATTTATTCATTCATTCATTCATTTATTCATACATACATACATACATTAATTAATTAATTAATTCATACATTCATTCATTCATTCAGTCATTCATTCAGTCAGTCAGTCAGTATCTTTTTTTTCTTTTATACCTCTCCTTTGCATTTTTCATCTCTCTCTCTCTCACTTGACTGACCCATTCACACACACCTGTTTTGTTAATGAAAATGGGTAAACTATCAGCACAAACCACAGGTGGTGATCACTTCTCCAGGTCATAGCCTGTTGTAGCTCTTCCCAGTGTCAACACAACAGTCTGGCCATCAGACTGGAATTCCAGAGGCTGCTCCCTCATTCTCTGGAGACTTGGCTGTCTTCTCATGACACAGATTCCTAGAGGGGGTGTGAGTCTAGGGACTGTCGTTTACCTTTCACAGGAGGCGTGTTTGTTGGCCATTGATCAGCAGTACCCCTTAACTGGAGGCTGAAGACTGTGATGAATTATTGACCAACTTCTCCCTGTCTTCTTTCCTCATTGCCCTCGACAGTCATGGAGGAAATTGTGTGGACGAGTTACACTCATTTGAAACATTGAATCCTGGAATCAATGATGACATTACAAACACATATTTTTCTTGTTTTTTTCCTTTGATTTTGTTGTTGTTGATTTTTTTTCTCTTGTGTGATTTGGTTTTGGTTTCAGGTTTGGGTTTTTGCTCGTGTGTTTGCTTGATTTTCTGTACTTCCATTATCTTTTTAAAGGCTTTTTTGGCTTCGTGTGTAGTTTTACTGTTTTCTTTATCTAGTCATTCAACTAGTCAAGTCAGTTACTCAGTCAGTAAGTATGTCTTTCTTTTTAGTCTTTCCTTCTTTTCCTTTCTGTCTCATTTGTGTTTTGCTTTTTTCATCTCCTTGTCTCTTTCTCTTTGTGTGTCAATCTCTCTCTGTCTCTCTGTCTGTCTCTTTCTCTCTGTGTCTCTCTGCCTCACATCTCTCTCTCTCTCTCTCTCTCTCTCTCTCTCTCTCTCTCTCTCTCTCTCTCTCTCTCTCTCTCTCTCTCTCTCTCTCTCTCTCTCTCTCTCTCTCTCTCTCTCTTGACTCTCTGTGATCTGTGATCGAAAATGGTCAAACCTATCAGCAAAGACATGGGGGTTGGCTACTTCTCCTCTCCAGACTATAGCCCTGTTGTATGGATCTGCACTACCCTGTGTCAACAGGTCAGTCTGGTCATCAGACAGAAGGTCACCCTAGGGGCGGTTAGTTACTGTATTTCCCTGCCACCGGGCGGTCTTCTCATGACACACATTCTTACAAAGGTAGGGGGGGGGGGGGGGGTCATGAATCTAGGGGACAGGTCCTTCACCTCCCACAGAAAGCGTGATTGTTGGCTGTTTGTCAACAGGGACTTACTGGTTGGGGGCTAATGGCTGTGATCAATTATCGAACAGTGCCTTGCCTGCCATCTTATTTCCCTTAATGCTTATTAGAGTCGTGGAGGTAATTGGTTTACAAGAGTTGCAGGAATGAGGGTATTGAGTTTTAGAATCAATGAGAGGGAGACTGCGTGACAGGCAATTCTATTTGTTTGTTTGTTTCTGTTTTGCTTGTTTGTTTTCTTGTTTTTGTGTGCTTCGTTTCGTCATTCTTTTTGGGTTTTTGTTTCTTTCTTCGTTTCGTTTAAAAAAAAGTCTGGTATTCTTTACTTTTCAGTTTTCTGTCTTTTCTTCGTTTGCTTGTATTGTTTTCAACAAAAGTTTGTCCTGAAAGTCATACATGCTTTACTTTGGTTTCTTCAACATCCTTTTTGTTTCTTTCTTTTTTCTTTCTTTGCCTCTTCGTTTGTTTGTTTGGTTGGTTGTTTGTTTCTTTCTTTCTATCTATCTATCTATCTATCTATCTATCTATCTATCTATCTATCTATCTATCTATCTATCTATCTATCTATCTATCTATCTATCTATCTATCTATCTATCTATCTATCTATCTATCTATCTATCTTATCTATCTATCTATCTATCTATCTATCTATCTATCTTTCTTTCTTTCTTTCTTTCTTTCTTTTGCTTCATTACATGGGTTTTTGCTCTTTTTTTATCTTTATCAATACCTGTCTTTGTTTTTCGTCTTACAAGATTTTGTAATAGCAAACACTAAAACTAATTTTGATTAATGTCATTCATGCTCGTCAAGCAAGTACAAGCTAACAGGCAGTCGGGCAAAGAAACACCTCCCCATCTCTAAAAATAACACAAAAAACAGCAGCAGCAACAACGATACCAGAAACCCATAAAAGACAGCACTATAAAAAATAAAAAACAATAACCAGTTAAGAGAAGCAGTAAAGGTTTTACAAAAGCTTAAAACTTCAAAATGAAATGTTACAAAATGAAATGTTCCTCATTACTTTGATCGTCACCTTCCTTCATTTTCTCCTATCCCGTAGTCCCGTGGACCGTGGGGGCACCAAAGAAACTTTTGCAACCAGCTTCCTCCACTCCCTGAGGTCCTCTGCTTTCCGTAGCAATTCGTTTCACTCAAGTCAACCAGAGATCTTATTGTGACCTTAAGACAGCTCAAACCACTAATGGTTTCTGCTTATTTTTATTTTTATTATTCTTTTATATCGAGGATAATGCCATCTAGTGCCCGTGTGTATGCGGTTTTGTAAATTCTGTCATCTGTTCCCACCGGCACACAATGGCCTACTCTTACGAAAAGCGGAACAGGATTTAGCGTGTGCGCAAGATGTTCTGCGTGCGTTCGCACACGGGGCCTTGGTTTATAGTCTCATCCGAAGGACTACTTAGGAAATTCCAGTAAGGTCATTGTTATACTGTTACTGTGTGAACCATCACTGTCAACTCGCTGAGTGCAACAGTGCCAGAATGTCTATGACAAGGTTGTCTGCCAAGTGCCAGTCAAAATATTAGCCATTAGATTGACTTTTCTAACGCAGTAATTCGGTTCTTTTCAACAACGATAATAATAATGAATAGAAATTATACAGCAAAACCACATCAAAGCGCTTTAAGAGGTGAGGATGTAGGGCATTTAGATGTTGGAATGGAGAATGTGTCAAAATGCTGAAATACAGTGTCAGTTTGAAATGATGTTTGGTTTTGGTCAGGATAGAACTTAAAAGCTATTTACAGTTTAAACAACACAGCTTCGTCATGTGTGATTTGTTGATTTTTTGTCTCAAGATAGTTTTAGCAAACGTTTCAGCTTTTCATGAGGTTTGACAAAAGTTAATATTTTCATCAGATTTGGAAAAAGAAATTATCTTGTAGTTACATTTATCCATGAAAGTTCTCTCTCTCTCTCACACACACACAACACACACGCACACACACACACACACACACACACACACACACACACACACACACACACACACACACACCACACACACACACACACACATACACACACAACACACACACACACACACACACTCACACTCACACACACACACAACACACACACACACTCACACACACACACACACACACACACACAACACACACACACACACACACACACACACACACACACACACACACACACACACACACACACACACACACACACACACACACACACACACACACACACTAAACCTTCCTGCAAACATACTGAAACAGAGACTTGGCACCAGACACCCCAGGTGCCAAACAATTCCAGAGGACACAGCACCTTGCCCAGTCAGCAGACAGGGTTCCCCGATGGCCTATCGGGTGTTACCTCATTGTGGCGGCCAGACTGGTGACGGAGAAGTGTCCTTTGCTTCTCGGGCCAGCTGGACCCAGGCAGAGTGACCATGACGTACTGGACAGCCCTTGCCCTTATGCTGACCGAACATGTGTCATGTGTGGTGATAAATCTGTCTGCTCGATGTGTTTGCCGTTTCTTTTTTTGTTTTGGGTGTTGTAGTGATGATTGTCTTTGTGACTGAGTGCCTTATTATACAGTTTTCAAGCATTTACCATTTGTATTTTTATGTTTATCGATTTTTATTCGTAACCGAGTACATTATACAGTTATTACATGTTTTTCATTTGTATCTTTTTATTATTTTGTCACCCATTCTGAAAATCAGATTTAATAATAATAATAATGATAATAATAATAATAATAATAATAATAATAATAATAATAATAATAATGTATGAAATTTATATAGCGCTGAATTTACAACGAAACTAAACTAAAAGAAAAACTCATGCTTGTGCTAGAAAGTGATAATACAGGAGCGAACTATGAAAGATGGAACTTAATTGTGGCTTGCAGCATGACTGATATCATTTTAGTTCTGTGCATACAGTTTGAGTTGCAGGAGGTGAACTGTGTGTTATGTTAAAATCAGAACTAACATTCAGTTACAGCGTATATGATACCTGATCTGAAGCAATCAGAAAGCATGGGTTGAGTCCTTGCTGAACATACTATTAAAGGACATTTTATTCCTGGAACTCGCACTTGTGGTAACTGCATATCCTCACACATGATTTAGGACAAGACAATAAAGGAAGGTCCAATGATGTAAACACACACGTACTAATCTTACACACACTTCAAATTCGTCCATTTTTCGTATAACAGAAGACACCATGGGGCCAGGTGTGTGACACTAACACAATTATTATACAGCAAACAAGCTGCGACTGGCAGGGAGAAGGATCCACCAAATTCACCTTGCCCAGACTAACTGCTGGAAAGTTTCAGGGCATTGCGCCAATGACTCCCTCGGGATTTACAGCACAGAGAGAGAGAGCGAGCGAGAGAGTGAGAGAGAGAGAGAGAGAGAGAGAGCGAGAGAGAGAGAGAGAGAGTGAGAGAGAGAGTGAGCGAGAGAGAGAGAGAGAGAGAGAGAGAGAGAGAGAGAGAGAGGAAATGTAATTTGCTGCGATGAGCCAGACTGAACTAGATTGTTCCGCATTGTAGTCTGTTTTGCCTGACTAAAACTGATCAGACACAACTGGGTTGAAGCGGGCTGGACCCTCTCACTAAGCTGTGGTGATTTTTCAATAATCAGACAAAAACTGACGCTGAAGCGGTTTAGACCGGTTAATCTATTGCCGAGCTGTGCTAATTTTGTAATGCCTATTGATACAGTTTCTACACTGTAGTGTTCTGTACTGTAAACAGCTAATGGTGGATTGGTGGTCTAGTGGTAACGCGTCTGTCTAGAAAGCGAAAAGTCTGGGTCGAAAGTGCGCGGTGGTTCGAATCCCGTTTGGACCCGAAACTTTTACCCCATCCATTAGACCATGAGTGGTGGTCTGGGTGCTAGTCTTTCGGATGAGATGATAAACCGAGGTACTGTGTGATACACATTATTATTTAGCGCACGTAAAAGAACCCACGGCAACAAGAGAGTTGTTCCTGGCAAAATTCTGTAGAAAAAGCCACTCTGATAGGGAAACAAATACAGTTGCAGACTGGAAAACGAAAAAAAAAGGGTGGCGCTGCTCTTGTGGCGACGCACTCTCCCCGTAGAGACCAGCCCGACTTTCAAGCAGAGAAACCTGCCGTGGCTTGACTTAAAGTAGTATAACAGTAAAAAAAAGAAAAGAAAAAAAAGAAGTAACCTATGTGGTCGTAGGGGAGCGTGGCGTCAGAGACCTCGACTTCTGTACTATACTGCATTGTATTGCGCTGTACTGTACAGTTATCAATTGATCTGTACTGTAATGTACTGTCCTGTGCAGTAACGTTCTGCATGGTACTGTACTGTATTTAACTTGCAGTGTATTGCATTGTCATGTTTGGTGTACTCTGCTGTTATGTACTGCTTTCGAATGTACTGCCCTTGTACTCCACAGGCATTGTGCTACACTTTACTGTCCTAAACTATATTTTAAAAAATAGTGTGTTTGTGTGTGTATGAAGAGAGAGAGAGAGAGAGAGAGAGAGAGAGAGAGAGAGAGAGAGAGAGAGAGAGAGAGAGAGAGAGAGAGAGAGGATGAGTGAGAGAGAGCTCAAAGACATGGGTGGACAGAGAAACAGAAGAAGAAACAAAGACAGAGACTAGACGGACAAATAAACGCAAAGAGGGCTAGGCCGACAGACAAAATGACAGATGGTTCCAACGACAGTGAGACAGACAGACAGATTAGACAGATGTAGCCAGAGACGTCTGTCTAAAACAAGTAAAAACTTTACACACACGTGCACGCACACACAAACACACACACACACCACACACACACACACACACACACACACACACACACACACACACACACACACACACACACACACACACACACAACACACACACACACACACACATACACGAGCATAAATCACAGCAGTGAGATCACATTACTTTACAGCATTGGTCCTCATCTCCCGTCTTCCATCTACCCCCCCCCCCCCCCCATCCCCCTCCCTACACCTCCCTCCCCCACCTGACCCCTCCCCCCTCCTGTTTTTATTTGTAAGAGGAAGAAATGCAATTAACTTCTGCATGTTTCCTTCACAAGCCGTTGCTATTGTTGACAGCTATTTCCTCATTTTTACAACAGCTAAGCAAAAAACTGACAAACCAACACAAAATGACGACAAAGCCAGCCAAGCTAGATTATTCCAGACTTAAACAATAAAAAAACCGCAACGATTTCGACAAAAATGTTGAAAGGAAAAGAGGAAGGGGAGGTGGAGAAGAAGAGTTGCGAAGAAGTAGAACTGCGAAGAAGAAGAAGAAGAAGAAGAAGAAGAAGAAAGAAGAAGAAGAAGAAGAAGAAGAATTGCAAAGAAGAAGAAGAAGAAGAAGAAGAATTGCAAAGAAGAAGAGAAGGAAGAAGAAGAAGAAGAAGAAGAAGAAGAAGAAGAAGAAGAAGAAGAAGGAGAATTGCGAAGACGAAGAAGAAGAAGAAGTAGAAAAGAAGAAGAAGTAGAGGAAGAAGAAGAAGAAGAAGACAGAGAGAGAAGAGAGAGAGAGAGAGAGAGAGAGAGAGAGGAGAGAGAGAGAGAGAGAGAGAGAGAGAGAGAGAGGAGAGAGAGAGAGAGGAGAGAGAGAGAGAGAGGAGAGAGAGAGAGAGAGAGACAGAGCAACCGACCAACCAACCAACAGACATACAGACAGACAAAGATGGAGACAGAGAATTTTAAAAAAACACACACACAGAAGATAATAAATAGAAGGAGCCCACTAATGGCTAAAATAACGTTAACGATTTTCCAGATAGCGGAAGTCCTCAACCAAGGCATGTTGGCAATTCCACTTGTGTCATTGTCTGTGTATCTGCTCTGCGAATAGCGACTGCTGTTCCCTCTGTCTGACGGAGAAACGAGAAAGATGCTCCTTCTCAGCTGCCAGTTTACAGGCTTCTCCACTTAGGGGCATACAAATGGTAAGTGCTGCAGGTGCATTTGCTCAGGAGTGTATAATATGCACGGGTGCGTACGTAGGCAAACATACATACACACACATACATATACACACGCGCGCGCGCCGCGCATACATACACACAACATATGCAAGAGCAGTCATGGACGCAGGCATTCATTCACACACACGCACACAAACACGCAGATAGACACACACAAACCTGTGAGCACACGTGCATGCTTATAATTTTCTCATTGACGCAGGTATTCACACACACACATTGATTAGTTTTTTTTACATTCTATGTCTGCATATATGTTCTCTATTTTTCTCTCTTGTTTTCTTTAGATAGATGTAAAAGGTAAAGGTAAAGGAGTCCCATAACCTATAAGGTCGTAGGGGAGCGAGGCGTCAGAGACCTCACTTCTCTAGGGCCAGCATATTGAGGGCGGCGCCCATCTCTTCTCCCTCGCTGCTTTACCTTCCCTGACCCTAAAGAGGGCAGGTACCCATTTACAGCTGGGTGAACAGGGGTAACTGTACTGAAGCCAAGGCGCGCAAACGGTCACCCATCCAACTGGTAACCACGCTCGACGCTGCTTAACTTGGCTGGGGGAAAGCGAGTGCTTGAGATGGCTTGATGAAAAAAAAAGCAAATGCATTGCTTATTCAATGTACCATCTGAAAATAAAAGTTTGACTTTGACTTTGACTTTCACACACACAACACACGCACGCACGCACGCAGATACACACACACACACACACACACACACACACACACACACACACACACACACACACACACACACACACACACACACCTTTAAACACACGTGCATGCTTACAAT
>CM054141.1:64166839-64171839 GCA_028751875.1 Rapana venosa
GGCCTAGAGGTAACGCGCCTGTCTAGAAAGCGAAAAATCCGGGTCTGAAGTGTGCGGCGGTTCGTACCCCGTTTGGACCGGAAATTTTTCCCCCATCCATTAGACCATGAGTGGTGGTCTGGGCGCTAGTCTTTCGGATGAGACGATAAACCGAGGTCCCGTGTGTTACACGTAATTATTTAGCGCACGTAAAAAAACCCCACGGCAACAAGAGAGTTGTCCCTGGCAAAATTCTTAGAAAAAAGCCACTCTGATAGGGAAACAAATACAGCTGCAGAAAAAAAAAAAAAAAGGGGGTGAAAGGGTGGCGCAGCGCTAAGTGGCGACGCGTTCTCCCGCTCTCCCCGGGGAGAGCAGCCCGAATTTCACGGAGAGAAATCTGCCATGACTTAAAGTGGTATGAAATAAAATCTGAGCGCTTTGATTTGTTGCTTTACAAGATTCAGCGCTATATAAATTCCATACATTATTATTATTATTATTATTATTATGATTATTATTATACCCCTTTTTCCTCAGAAATCCATTGGCCAGATGCTTGTATTAACATGCTCGTGACACCTTGAGTGTATGCTAAGTGTTTGATTGATTGATTTTATTCTTGTATATCGAGGATAATGGAATAAGCACTTGTGTGCTTATTTTACATCCAATCTCCGTGTGTATGCGGTTTTGTACATTTTGTCATCTGTTCCCACCGGCACACAATGGCCTACTCTTACGAAAAGCGGAACAGGGTTTAACGTGCGCGCAAGAATTTCTGCGTGCGTTCGCACACGGGGCCTCGGTTTATAGTCTCATCCGAAGTGAGTGTGTGTGTGTGTGTGTGTGGGTGTGTTGTGTGTGTGGGTGTGTGTGTGTGAGTGTGTGTTTGTGTTTGTGTGTGTGTGTGTGTGAGTGTGTGTTTTGTGTGTGTGTGTGTGTGTGTGTGTGTGTGAGTGTTTGTGTGTGCGTGTCTGTGTGTGTTTGTGTGTGTGAGTGTGTCTGGTGTGTGTTTGTGTGAGTGTGTGTGTTTGTGTGCTTGTGTGTGAGTGAGTGTGTGTGTAAGTATGTGTCTGTGTGTGCGCGCGCGCGTGCGTATTTGTAAAGTACAGCAAATGTGGAAATAAATCACATGATCTTCAGCGTACTGACTTCACGTTCTACACACAGATGTCCAGTTATTGTTAGAGGGTTGACCAAACAGAGAAGATAAATGTTTTCACTCTTTGAGTACATTGCTTTGTCTGAGATTCAGACCTGCAACTGCCATTTCTACACTACTGTTGTGACTATATGGCTATATAACAGTGATGTCTCTCTCTCTGTCTCTGTCTCTCTCTCTGTATCTCTCTCACTCTCTCTCTCTCTGTGTCTCTCTCTCTGTCTCTGTCTCTCTCTTTCAGTATCCTCCCCTTCTATTGCAAACCAATGAGGTCAGACATCCTAAAAAAGAGCTTTTTATTTATTTTAGTGCTAAACAATTTCGCGAAAACCAAACACACTTTAAAGACACCTACAGAGGAGTTGTGTGTGGATTGGTTTAAATAGTTTTATTCAGAAATGAGTATAAGCATAGAAAACAAACAGCATTTTGGAATCATAGCAACAACAAGCTTGTAGCTTATTGTGTGTGGATTGTGACAAGAAGAAGATAGGAACAGATGAAGGGGAAGAAAGTGAATAGGCAGGAGAGAGACAGAGACAGAGAGAGACAGAGACAGAGAGAGACAGAGAGACAGAGACGGAGAGAGAGAGACAGAGACAGAGACGGAGAGAGACATGAGACGGAGAGAGAGAGACAGAGACAGAGACGGAAAGACAGAAACGAGAGACAGTGACGGAGACGGAGAGAGAGACAGAGACAAAGACAGAGCGGAGAGAGAGACGGAGAGACAGAGACGGAGAGAGAGGACACACAGACAGAGAGAGAGACGGAGAGAGAGGGAGAGAGAGAGGTAGGGGAGAATAGAAGAGGGAGAACTGCAGGCAAGTAATTGTGATAATGGAAAAGGTATCGGGATGGCAGCAGTGTTTTAATGTCAAGACAACAACTCTGTGATGTAATGCAGTATGATTGATCACAAAGACACAGACAACAGAGGATCAATGAAAAAAGTCATGTTCACGCACGCGCGCAAGCGCACACGCACACGCACGCGCGCATGCACACACGCACATGCACGCGTATAATATTATATTATCTTTCTCTCTTTCTTTTTCTTCTTTAGATAGATGACTTGATGAAAAAAATCTTATGCACTGCTTATTCAACGCTCACACACACACATGTTACATGAATCCCTGCAGTCCTCTTGCCTATCGTGTGTTGAGTGTGTATGTGTGTGTAGATGTGTCTGTGTGTGTAAGAGACTTTAAACCGAGGCCCCGTGTCCGAACGCGCGCAGAACATCTTGCGCACACGTTAAAATCCTGTTCCGCTTTTCGTAAGAGTAGGCCATTGTGTGCCGGTGGGAACAGATGACAATTTACAAAACCGCATACACACGGGGAATAGATATAAAAAAAGCACATAAGTGCTTATTCCATTATCCTCGACATAAAAGAATTTAAATTAAAAAAAACAACAACACACACGTATGCATGTGTGTCTGAGTGAGTGTGTATCTCTGTCTCTGTGTCTCTCTCTCGGTCTCTTCCTTTTCTCTTTCTCTGTTCCTCTGTTTGCTTATTTGACTCTATCTCTGCCATTTTGTCGGTCTCATCTGTCTGCCAGTCTATCCGTCCGAACGTCCCTCCGTCCCTCCATCTGTCTGCCCGTCTATCCATCTCTGTCTATCTCTGACACCCTCTCTATTTGTCTGTGTCTGTCTGTCTGTCTCTCTCATCAGGGGCAATGGCCTTTTCATGAATAAACAATCTCTGTCTCTCTCTTTGTATCCATCTGTCTCTGTCTGTCTGTCTGTTTGTCTGTCTGTCTCTCTTTGAGAAAACAAACCACCGACAAGCCTTGCAAGCCCAAATGGAATTCCCCTGTTGACAATCAGGATTCTTTATTCCAGTGTGAAACATCATTTGCTGACACTAGCCTTCCTGATTTCAAAACTGGCGTTCAGATCCCCCACAGAGGGATGGTAGGGGTGAAAAGATGGAACAGGAAGTGGGGGGAGGGGGTGGGGGGGGTAGGAGGAGGGGAGGTGGAGCGAGGTGCGGTGGTTGGATGTTTGGGGAGGGGGACGTGGGTGGGAATGGGTGGCAAGGGAATAGACAGGTGTGAATGGACACGCATTTCAAGGCTGTGGATGTTCTGTGCAGGGAGAAGCTTGAGGTAATGTTACACTGGCGTGATTTGAAGCTAGGATGAAGATTGCATGCCCACATCTCACAGAGAGAGAGAGAGAGAGAGGAGAGAGATGTGAGAGAGGAGAGAGAGAGAGAGAGAGGAGAGAGGAGAGAGAGAGCTAGAGAGAGAGAGATAGAGAGCGAGCGAGAGAGAGAAGAGATAGAGAGCGAGCGAGAGAGGAGAGGAGAGAGATAGACAGAGAGAGAGAGAGAGAGAGAGAGGGAGAGAGAGGGGGGGAGAGGGAATGAATGAATGAATGATTATTTTCCAAGATTTACAGAGTAAGTATTCATATAGTTTTTTTCATCCGGCCTTTGCCCTGATTAGGGGCTATCAACACGAGAGAGAGAGGTTTATTGTCGTGTTTTAAATTTTTTTTAACACATGTCTTATATGATATAAAGGTACAAATTCTCCTTTAAGCAAACAAAATGAAAATACAACAACATAGAAACAGCAACGCACAATCACAAGATATTTATTGACCAGCCAAAAGAGTAGCAAGTTAAGCAGGAGCAGCCCAATATGTAGCTATACAATACATTTTCATTGTGCATGGTAGTCTTGATTTCGATTGTCTTTCAGTTAACTCGACTTGTCTTTTCCCTTTCATGTTGAAATCTGAACACTTAGACATTGGATGCCACTAATAACCGTGTTGAATCTTCGACAATAGGGAAATGAGAGGAATGAAAAGAAAGAAGGAAGGAAGGACCGGGAAATGGGAGGCGGAAGGGGGGGGGGGAGGAGGGGGAGAGCAAGGGGATGGTTAACACGCGTGCTAATGGACTGACATGTCAACGCGGGCGATTTTTCCTGCCAAGAGAAGCCTGAGTTAAATGTTACATGACTGATGCAAAGTCTAAATGAAAAGATGACCCGCATCAGAGAGAGAGTGAGAGAGAGAGAGAGAGAGAGAGAGAGAGAGAGAGAGACAGACAGACAGACAGACAGAGCAGAACATAGACAGACAGACACACAGACACACAGACAGACATGGGAGAGGGGAGGTGACAAAGTTCAAGACACGAGAGAAAGAGAGACAATCATAAAGACAAACAGACAGACAGACAGACAGACACACAGACAGAGAGACAGACAGGCATGATGGTGGGGGTGGGTGGAGACAAACTTCACGACCGACATATCTTTATTTTGTTTTTCGTCATTCACCTCATTGAAAGAGTTTCATATGATCCTAATCCTGATAGCTTTGAATTTGCACATCGCATAATTATTTAAATCTCGGTGGCTCTTAGTAGACTGATGACAGAGATTCTAAAGATCTCCAGCCACAGCTTAAATCCAGACTTGCCAGTGCTATACCCCCTCAACATCTCAGAATAGACAGGAGGGAGGCACAGGAGTTAAACACGGCAAGAGGCAGAAGTCAGACAGATGGAGAGGGATGGGTGTGGAATCCTCCATGGTACCCAGGGCACAGTCGACAAGGCTAATGGAATACGTGATAATTATATACTCCGAGCATATTTGAATTAAAATTTACGATTGCATATTATAGATTTCATAATTCGTATAATTGTTTTGTGAGAAGATAAAATATGGTGGTAAAAGTGTTCCCATAGCCTATGAGGTAGCTTGAGGAGCGACGTATTAAAGACCTCATCTCCTGAAGGGGCCAGCATATTGAGGGCAGCGCCCATCTCCTCACCCCTCGCTGCTTTGCCTTCCCTGTCCCTAAAGAGGGCAGGTGCCC
>CM054141.1:64179339-64181839 GCA_028751875.1 Rapana venosa
GCGTGGCTACGACTTGGATGGGCGACCGTTTGCGCGCCTTGGCTTCAGTACAGTTCCCCCAGTTCACCCAGCTGTAAATGGATACCCGCCTCTTTAGGGTCAGGAAAGATAAAGCAGAGAGAGAAGAGAGAGAGAGATGATGAGAGAGGAGGAGAGAAGAGAGAATGGAGGAGGAGAGAGAGAGAGAGAGAGAGGCGCCGTCCTCAATGTGCTGGCTCCTGGAGAAGCTGAGGTCTCTGATGCATCATTCCCCTACGACCACATTGGTTATGGGACACTTTTACCTTTACCTTTGTAAACTGCAACCATCAAATAATATCATACTGCAGGAAATAGCGAAAGGGCAAAGCTGTGTCAAAGTAGGCAAAATTCCTGGATCTAGAATGTTATTGACTGAACTGTACAAACACCTGTTCCATGCTGTAAAAGACAAACAGGCGTTTTAGTGTCAGAGCAATGTATTGTCACTGGAGGGAAAAATGAATGCCACAAAGTTTAATCAAAGCAAATCACAGTCTCTGCAACTGGAGCAAGAAATTCTAACATCACTTAGTGTAAACAGACGTTACTTTGAACTGAATTGAATTGGACAAGAAATGTACGATAAAACCAATGCCAGACAACATAGAACCCAATGAGAAGGAATGGCGACTTGCTGGGTGGGTGGCTGGGTGGTTAGGGTAGGTTATTTAACATCTTCTGTTTGAACAGCTGTTCGTTAGAAGTGGTGTCGAGGACTTAATTTGTAAAGAGAGAGAGAGAGAGGAGATAGAAGAGAGAGAGAGAGAGAGAGAGAGAGAGAGAGAGGAGAGAGAGAGAGAGAGGAGGAGGAGGAGGAGGAGAAAGAAAGAGAGGAGAGGGGGGGGAAGGAGTGAGGGAGAGAGAAAGAGAAAGAAAGAAAGGAAGAGAGAGAGGAGAGAGAGAGGAAGAGGAGAGAGAGAGATAGAGAGATAGAGAGAGAGAGATGATGAGAGAGAGAGAGAGGAGAGAGGAGAGAGAGAGACGAGAGAGAGAGTGAGAGAGAGAGAGAGAGACAGACAAACAGACAGCCGGCCAAATAGACAGACACAAATGTCAGACATTCAGACAGACAAACAAATATTTCAGAATCAGCCTTATACAAGAATATGCAACTCGAACTCCTCCTGTGAAAGGGTCTTCACCTGCTAATTGGAATAGGATCTTTGGTTTTGCAGTATGGCCAGCCCTGATTTCTGCTGCAGGCAAGGGTAACTGTTTGCCCCTCAGTCAGCATGGTGACTGTGACATCATATCTACTTTGGCTTCTTTGTCACCGGAGCATCTTGAACCTCTTGCGTTTCTGGGAGGCCAGGGTACGAGTGATGCCCTCTCTGATGTAGGTAGGGAATACACAAGCGCGTTTACTGCACGGGGGCTGGGTAGCGCAATCACTAACACAGTTTTACTGTAGGTCGATGTCTGCCTCTCCTCTTGACGTATCTCTCTCGTTAAGGTTTGTTAGACTTCAACTTCTTCTTCGTAGTTCTCCTTCACATTGTTGAATTTGTCTTCCTTCCTTTATGTTTGGTTTCCCTACTCACAAGGGACGGGATAGCTCAGTGGTCGAAGCACTCGCTTTCCCCCAGCTGAGGTTAAGAAGCATCGAGCGTGGTTACCACTTGGATGGGTGACCGTTTGCGCGCCTTGGCTTCAGTACAGTTTCCCCAGTTCACCCAGCTGTAAATGGGTACCTGCCCTCTTTAGGGTCAGGGAAGGTAAAGCAGCGAGGGAGAGGAGATGGGCGCCGCCCTCAATATGTTGGCCCCCTAGAGAAGTGAGGTCTCTGACGCCTCGCTTCCTACGACCTTATAGGTTATGAGACACCTTTACCTTTTTACTCACATTCTTTAAGTATCTCTCTCGTAAAGTTTATCTGTTTTCTACTTCTTCGTAGTTCTCCTTCACGATGTTGTCTTCCTGTCTTCCCTCTCTCTTCTTGATTTCCCCACTGACACCTACTTTCCCTGGTTTTTCCCCCCAATCCGATCCAATCACATTGTTTATAAGCACATCAGCCACATCAGGGCTGTCATCCTTAGTCCTGTTTATTCCTTGTGTCTTTGTGTCATTTGTGTCTTACGTGTCTGCAGGGCGCAGGGGAAATTCAGTCGACGATAAAAAAAGGAGAAAAACGTTAGAGTCAAACTCGGAACTTGTTTGACAAGGTATCGGTCATGGACTGAAGAACCGTTAGAAACTAAGAGGAAACTAGAACATGCTTCTAGATTCATGCACACTTGCCCACAAGCGCATACAAAGAAGAGAGAGATTGATTGACTGATTGATTGATTGACATTCTTTATACCCAAGCGTTACAGATAAGTATTGACATTCGTTTTTTGCATCCGGTCCTTACCCTGAGAAGGAACTATCATTAGTAATCGCAACTAATAATTTCAAATAAACATACACAGCGTTTTATCTATCTATCTATCTATCTATCTATCTATCTATCTATCTATCTATCTATCTATCTATC
>CM054141.1:64184339-64234339 GCA_028751875.1 Rapana venosa
AGACAGACACACACACACACACACACACACACACACACACACACACACACACACACACACACACACACACACACACACCACACAGAGGCACCCAAAAATAAAAGGACGACACTTCGTCAGTGATTCACACACACACACACACACACACACACGATCCCACCACAAGATATGTGAGAAATAAGCGAAAATCTCACGGGTATGCCAAGACAACAAGGACAAATCTCTTTGGCACAAGTACGGTCTAGGCGGCAAGCAATTTTTAGGAAAGGATGGGTGGAAGGGACTGGGTGATGGGGTGGTGGGGGTGGGGTGGGGGGCACAAGAGGAGGAGAACAAGGGAGACATTAGAGTGCTCTCTCCTTGACCCTTGGTTGACCAAGTGTTTAACTATGCAAAACGTTTTTTTCCCCCAGAAAGAAGAGTTACGAGAATGTCCATACAGATGTTAAGGATAAGTAACACCCTAGAAGCTTTCTAGCGCTCCCAAACTCAATAGTCAAGTAGCACACACACACACACGCGCGCACACGCGCACGCACGCGCACACACACACACACTCACACACACCACACAGGGAGAGAGAGAGAGAGAGAGAGAGAGAGAGAGAGAGAGAGAGAGAGAGAGAGGAGAGAGAGAGTGTGTGTGTGTGTGTGTGTGTGTGTGTGAGAAAGTCAGTCAAACTATTTCAGATGGTACATTGACCAAGAAGTGCAGTTGCTTTTTTTTTATCAAGTCATCTATCTGAAAAAATAATGTTAATAATAACAATGTTAATAATGATAATAATCATATAAGCATATATAGAATAAAAAAGCCTAAACAACGATAAGCCAGACAAATCAAACAAAACATCCATCCCCCAAAAACAACAACCAAAAAGCCAACCAAAACAAACAAACAAACAAACAACTCTCTCTGTCTCTCTCTCTCTCTCTCTCTCTCTCTCTCTCACACAACACACACACACACACACACACACACACACACACACACACACACACACACACACACACACACACACACACACACCACAACACACACACACACACACACACACACAACACCACACACACACACACACACACACACACACACAGCACGCGCGCAAGTGTGTCCATGTATTGTGTGTGCTGTGTTACTGCACGTGTATTCATACGTCATAGTTATATCATTTTCCTACCCCCACCCCATCTCACCATCTTTGATATTGTTTTTTGGTTATTCCCCAGCAACCATGTATTTGGAAGTAGAGAGCTTTTTCGTGAAGCGTTTTGTAAATCATGCCTTCATTTATTCAGATTCGTTTTACTAAACTGTATCTAAGGTTTCCCCGGCGATACCTGCCCGAATTTCAATACAGTACAATGCAATACAATGTGATCCTATACAATGTAATACAATGCAATGCAGTACAATACAATATAATACAATGTTATACAACCCCCCAAAAATACAATGCAAGTGTGTGTTGGACATTCAATTGTATTGGTTGTTTTTTTAAATAGTTTTCTTGTTGTTGTTATTGTTGTTGTTTTTCCTCTATCTCTCCGTTTTTCTACTGTGCATTTATAAGCTTCCTTCTTCCATTTCAATTCATATCAGTCATGTGTTTACTTGCTTTTCATTTCCGTCCAGTTTTGTTGATTAGTGTATGTATTTATAAATGTACTGTACTGAATTGAACTGTACTGTATGCTATTGTATCTTATTGTATTGTGTTGTATTGTACTATATTATACTGTACTGTACTGTCCTCACAGCCTATCTGTCTTGGTATAGCTTGGCACTTTTTCAAGTAGCTCGCGACACGCAAAGTCTTGTGTATTCATGAACGAGTGGGGTGGGCTCGTTCATTTGCATAATCACTTTTAGAGAGCGAGTGAGCGAGCGAACGAACGAGCGAGCGAGAGACAGAGAGAGAGAGAGAGAGAGAGAGAGAGAGAGAGAGAGAGAGACACACACACACACACACACACACCACACAGAGCCCGCCAGACAGCCAGACAGATAGGATATACAAACTGACAAGATGTATGGTAAACAGGACAAACCGACAGACAGGGCATGCAAATCGACTCACAGACAGACAGACAGACAGACTGACAGAGAGACGGACAGACAAGCATAACTATCCAGATAGATGAACAGACACACAAGCAGGAAGGCAGACACTCAACTCAACCAGTAAGAATCTGGAGGGCAGGGAGAGTGGGAGAGAAGACAAAACCGTTAAACAAATAAAGAGTAATCACAAAAACAGGCAAAGGAAAATAACATGGACAGACAAATCAATAAACCAGCCAATGAATAAATGAATGAATGAATGAATGAATCAATCAATCAATCAATCAGTCAATCAATCAGTCAATCAATCAATCAACAGACTAACCAATCAATCAATAAACCATATAACCAACCAATCAATCAATAAATCAACCAACCAATCACTCACTCACTCACTCACTCACTCAATCACTCACTAAATCAATCAATGAAATCAAGTGTAACTAAAGTCTGCTTTCTCAGAGGACAGAAGACTAAGAGAATGGCCGTAGTATAATAATAGATCCTCCATGGTGACGCCTGGGGCCTGTCAGTATAAATAGCATCCCCACATTCTGGAAATTCTGTGCTGGAAATTACCTCTTTTCTATCGCGCTCTTTGTTTTTGCCTTGTTTCTTGTCTTCCTGTCACCTTCTTCTTGTCAATTTTCTGCCTTCTTGGCCCATTCTCCCGCATTTTTTCCCCACAAAGACTTAAAAGATAACAATTCTCAAGCACGCCGAAGTCGGATGCGCTGGGCCTGACTTGTCAGGCGTTTAACGGCAGCGTGACGCATTTTCACTCATATAGCAGACAACAATAGTTGCTGTCTGAGTGTTCGATGATAAAGAAGAAGAAAGATAGATAAGGTGTGGATCGACGGTTCAGAGGTAACCCACCCCTCCAGAAAGCCCCAAATTGCTGGGTTGATCCCCATTTGAACTCCAAGACTTTTTACTGTCTACTAGACCTTGAGCAGCGGCAGAGAAGGCGAGGCAGGCCGAAGAAGAAATGGGCAGAGGACAACATCACTGAATGGACCGGGAAGAGCTTCTCCACAACCCAGGCACTTGCCCACAACCGCCGCAAATGGAGCCAACTGGTGCAACGTTCGTCACTGCAGTGCCCTTACGACCCTGGAGGGTGTTACTGGAGCAGATGAGATGAGATGAGAAGACCTTGAGTGGTGGTTTGTGTGCTAGTGTTAGGATAAGACTATAAACCAAGGTCACATGAACAACACACGTATAGCTCACGTAAAAGAACCCCCAGCAGTAAGAGATGTATCCTTGGAAAAATTCTGTAGAAAGAAAGCCACAGTTAATAGAAAACTGGCACTTACGGAAAAAAAATGAGAATACGTGGCTCTGCTCTTATGACGACGTTATTCTCTTCCTCCTGCACCTCCTCCTCCTCCCCCTCGTCCTCCTCGTCCTCCTCCTCCTCCTCCTCCTCCTCCTCCTCATCATCATCGTCAGCAGCAGCAGCACCGTCATCGTCATCGCCATCGCGGTCGTCGTCATCATGTTCTCTGTCCATGTCTTCTCATTCTGCTATCCTTGAAAGCATTATCTCTGCAGTGAGCTGTATAAGGGACTACACCCTAGGCAGAGTCTCCCCACAGCACAGTCAGATATCATGATTCAGCGACAGTCCTTTCTGACTAACGGCCAGTCAGTACTCTCCGACCAATCACTCACACACACATGCGCACGCACGTACTCATACAGGACACATACTTAGACACTTACACACACACACACACACACACACACACACACACACACACACACACACACACACACACACACACACACACAACACACACACACCACACACACACACACACACTTAGACACTACACACACACACACAAACACAAGCACACACACACACACTCATACACGTGCGCAGGCGCGTATGTGTGTGCGTGCGTGTTTGGGTGTGTGTGTTTAGGGGTGTGGTTGTGTCTGCGTGCATGCGCACGCAGGCATGCGCGCGCGGGCGTGCGCATGTATGTGAGAGAGTATTTTCTGTTAAATTTCTACCATCTGCCGTGATTATTTCATAGTTCGTTCTTTTACCATAAACTCTATCTATCGTAGATGTATACAGCACATTATATACAAAGACTCATTGCTGAAACACACACGTATGTTTTAACAGCCCATTTCGTGTGTTTCAAGAACTATCAGCAGAGCATGTTTTGTCTACAAACTTCCTGGGCTTTCACGGCATATGGCAATAAACGATGCTCTGTCTTCCTCTGTTTTCTGATTTATTTTGTGGAATACACTCAAGCATGCAGGTAAGCAAGATGACACTCTGGTAAACAAACATGCATCCAAGCAGGCCCTTAAAACAACGCGCATACATATACACACACAAGCAGGCGTGCGCGCGTGCTAAGGAACGTACACACGCACAAATACATAGCGTGCACATATACAGAGAAGCACACACACACAGAGCAGCACACACACAGAAGCACACTCACACGCACATCTTAGTTTTATCAACGATCATTTTGCTTTGCACATTCGCACGAGAGAGAGAGAGAGAGAGAGAGAGAGAGAGAGAGAGAGAGAGAGAGAGAGAGAGAGGAGAGAAGAGAGAGAGAGAGAGAGAGAGAGAGAGAGAGAGAGAGAGAGAGAGAGAGAGAGAGAACTCGAACTCGAACTCGAACTCGAACTCGATCTCGAATATTTTAATGAGGGTAATTGGATAAGCCAGAGGCTTCTTTACACCAGGCCCTCAAGGGGAAAAAGTGAAACAAACATGAATAACCAAATTTGATCAATAAACAAGATAATGTCAAAAAGCAAAGAAATGAATCATTCAAATAGCACTTCAATTATTGACTGAAGTCATGAAATCAATGAAAGACCACAGAAGTAAACCATCGAGAGCGAGAGAGAGAGAGAGAGAGAGAGAGAGAGAGAGAGAAGAGAGAGAGAGAGAGAGAGAGAGAGAGAGAGAGAGAGAGCGAGAGAGAGCGAGAGAGAGAGAGATAGATAGAGAGATACAGACAGACAGACAGACAGACAGACAGACAGACAGACAGACAGAGACACAGGCAGCACTAAATACTGAAAATGTCATTGCCAGCCAAGTCGTTTGATTGGAGCGGTGGCAATGCCAAACGATGGAAACAGTGGAGTTGCCAGAACCAGACTTGGTGAGACGCCCACCTGAGATGGTGACCACTACAATGCCCTTCCAACGACCTTCTCCAGTGGACCTCACCTCCAACCCTGACGTCTTTGACACTAACTCACCACAGGCACAGAAGTCTATGGGGAAACCGAAACTGAAGTCACCATGAGACCAGAGCAACCGGGACAGAGATTCTTTTTTTTTTATCATTGTTTGATGATTAATGACAATGACTGATAATGATGTAATGATGCCGCTGTGGAAGTGCATGTGGTTTGACACCACTTGACAGGGCTGAACTCTACGTTTACTATCATAATATATCCCAGCGTCAACTAGGCCCGAGAGATACAGACACCTGCAGTATTGGTCAGGTAATTTGAGCAACACTCTCAAAATCATATCGGTCAAGAGGATGAAACTCAACTGTGGTCCCAGTCTTCCCAATGAGCCCCCCCCCCTCCCGACACCCCCCCCCCCCCTTAACGCCCCCTAGTGAACTCACTCTGTGTAGGAAGCGGCCAGAGTCCGAACATATTCCTGGTGAATCTTATGGGATTCGAATCCGCAACCTTCCAGCTTGTAACCCAAGGCACTAGCTACTGCGCCATGGTGGTTGGTCCACAGAACAGTTACCTTGTTTCAGTTACACTGATCGGAACCTCAATTTTAGCTTTTTAGGCGTGTATGTCACCTCTAGACCAATGATCTACCAGATTTTGTACAAGCTGTCGGTAAAACGCTCTACATCTGTACAGTACCTCCAGACCACTGAAACTAGTGGTACAACACTCTGCACTAACATCTGCACAGTACCTCCAGATCACTGAAACTAGTGGTACAACACTCTGCACTAACATCTGCACAGTACCTCCAGATCACTGAAACTAGTGGTAAAACACTCTGCATCTGCACAATACCTCCAGATCACTGAACCTAGTGGTAAAACACTCTGCACTAACATCTGCACAGTACCTCCAGATCACTGAACCTAGTGGTAAAACACTCTGCATCTGCACAGTACCTCCAGATCACTGAACCTAGTGGTAAAACACTCTGCATCTGCACAGTACCTCCAGATCACTGAACCTAGTGGTAAAACACTCTGCATCTGCACAGTACCTCCAGATCACTGAACCTAGTGGTAAAACACTCTGCATCTGCACAGTACCTCCAGACCACTGAAACTAGTGGTAAAACGCTCCGCAATAACACATGGGAAGTACCTCCAGACCACTGAAACTAGTGATAAAACACTCTGCACTAACATCTGCACAGTACCTACAGATCACTGAAACTAGTGGTAAAACACTCTACACTAACACCTGCACAGTACCTCCAGACCACTGAAACTAGTGGTAAAACACTCTACATCTGCACAGTACCTACAGACCACTGAAACTAGTGGTAAAACACTCTACATCTGCACAGTACCTACAGACCACTGAAACTAGTGGTAAAACACTCTACATCTGCACAGTACCTACAGACCACTGAAACTAGTGGTAAAACACTCTACACCTGCACAGTACCTACAGACCACTGAAACTAGTGGTACAACACTCTGCATCTGTACAGTACCTACAGACCACTGAAACTAGTGGTAAAACACTCTACATCTGCACAGTACCTCCAGACCACTGAAACTAGTGGTACAACACTCTACACTATCATCTGCACAGTACCTCCAGACCACTGAAACTAGTGGTGAAACACTCCGCAATAACACGTAGGAAGTACCTCTAGACCACTGAAACTAGTGGTAAAATGCCCTACAATAGCATATGGGAAGTAGCTCTAGACCACTGAACCGAATGGTGAAATGCCCTACACTAACGACTACAGGTTGTGTGCTGGTATGGGTCCATTGTTCCCAAAGTGGAGCATCCATCATGAGGGGATAGGGAAGGTCACTGACCGGTAATTGTCGCCTCCACACCCATACATCGTCATGCATCTACCTCCCCTCTTCCCTAGCTCCCCCCCACCCCCCCTCACTTTTCCTCGCCCCCCTATTATCCGATTTGCTGTTCACTATTTTTCCTGTTTCCCTCCCTCTTTCAGTCCCTCTGTCTCTGCCAATCTCTGTAATTATATTATCTATATTTGTCTCTCTATGTTTCTGTGTGTGTGTGTGTGTGTGTGTGTGTGTGTGTGTGTGTGTGTGTGTGTGTGTGTGCGTGTGTTTGTGTGTGTGCGTGCGTGTGTGTGTCTGTATCTCCCTATCTGTTTATGTCTCTGACTGTCTGTCTCTGTATAAGTCTGTCTGCCTGTCTGTCTGTTTTGTCTGCTTGCCTGTCTGTTTTGTCTACCTGTCTGTTTGTCTGCCTGTATGTTTGTCTGCCTGTCTGTTTGTCTGCCTGTGTGTCTGTCTGTCTGTCTGTCTCTGACTCTCTCTATAACTATCTCTCCGTATATCTACGTCTCTATGAGATACAAGTTTCCTCTATCCATCTGTCTGACTGTCTGTCTCTATCACTGCTGTCACTGCTTCTGCCTGTATCTATCTGTCTCTCTGTCTTTTTATCTCTGTCTGTCTGTATCTGTATGTCTGTCTGTCTGTCTGTCTCTCTGCATCTGTATCTGTATCTGTGTCCCTCTCTCTCCCCTCTCTGTCTGTCTCTGTCTCCCTCCCTCCCTCCACCCCCCTCTCTCTCTCCCTCTCCTCTCTCCCCCTTCTCTCTATCCCTCTCTCCCTCTCTCTCTCCCCCCTTTCTCTCTCTCTCCTCTATCTCTCCCTCCCTCCCTCTCTCTCTCTCTCTCTCTCTCTCTCTCTCACTTCTTGAAATGCTGGCATGAAAACAAAGTCTTTGTCATTAAAGTAACTGAGGTCCTCGCCCGAGTAAACCATCCACGTTTCTGTCTCTGTGTGCGCGCGTGTGTGTGTGTGTGTGTGTGTGTGTGTGTGTGTGTGCGTGCATGCGTACGTGTGCGTGCGCGTGTTTGTGTGCGTGTGCTTGTGTGTATGTGCGTGCGTGTTTGTGTATTTACGTTTGTGTGTGTATGTGTGCACGTGTGTGTGTGTGTGTATGTGTGTGTGTGTGCGCGCGCGTGCGCGTGTGTGTGTGTTTGTGTGTGTGTGTGTTTGTGTCTATGTGTGTCTATGTGTGTCTGTGTTTCTGTTTTCTTTTCCTGTCTGTCTGTATCTTCCTCCTGCATCCCCCCCCCCCCCCCCCCCTCCTTGTCTGTCTCCCTCTGTTGTTTCTCTCCCTTTCGTCATTCTGCCTTTTTTGTTTGTCTATTCTGCTGTCTGTCTGTCTGTCTGTCGTCTGTCTGTCTGTCTGTGTCTGTCTGTGTCTGTCTGTGTCTGTCTGTCTGTCTATCTCTGTCTGTATGTATGTCTGTCTCTCCTCTCTCTCTCCTCTTGTCCTTTTGTCTGTTTTAGTTTTTGGCCCTTACTACCTCCCTGTATGTATGTCTGTTTGTCTATCTGTCCCTGTCTCTCTCTTCCTCTCTCTCTCTCTATCTCTCCGTCTATCTGTCTGACTACACATCACACACACACACATTCCTTTCTCCCTCTCTCCCTCTACTATCTTCTCAATAAAATAAATGCAGAAGAAAGCAGTACTACAGAGTCAGTCATCTTCATAAGCGTCAATGTGCTTCTCATGAATAAACCATGTAGGTCTCTGATAGACTCCGAGGAGCGATTATCTGATTCCTTAATATAAGGGATAGTCCCAGATAATACACTATATATATATATATATATATATATATATATATATATATATATATATATATATATATATATATATATATATATATATATATTTATATATATATATATATATATATCTTCAAGGACGTGGTGTCGATACAAGAGACACCCACTACATAGCTGACAGTGTGTTAGTAAATCATTCAAAGACACTCGTCATTTGTGTCTAATATCACATTTTGTGAAAAGACCTCAAATAAAATTGAACACTGGTCATTAATCATAAAAGGAAATTTAAAACGTTTTAGGGGGAGGAGGGGGAGGAGGAAGGGCGCGGGTGTGGTAGGGGTGAGGGGTGGAGGGAGGGGGGGTGTAGCCCCGTGAGTGGAGCATTGAGCTCGCGATCTGACGGTCCGGGTTTGAGCCACCACTAAGGCACCCATTTGAAGGTGTTTTTACCCCCAGGAGTTAACATCAGCACCAACCCCACTTCCCTGAAAGTCTTTTGGATAAAAATGTCAACTGATGCCCCATGTGTGAAGGTATGCAGTATATCTTGGCGCACACGGTAAAAACCTGTTCTACCTTTCTAAAAAGCACGAGCACACTGGTGGCGTGTTTATTAGACCTCAGCCATGAAGTAGGGAGGCAGCGAACTTAACGGCGGGCAGACCCCGTCGTCTACACACAATCTCTCCATTGGTAAACGGCGAAGGTTGAGCCGAGGAACGAGAGAAAAACGACGTGTTTGTACATGGCTGACTTCTCTTTGGGCTCCTTTAGGATTCACTATGATTCTGTATTGAAGCATTAATTTAGCTAGTGTGTTGTGGGATGGTTGAGCCTGGTGGAGCTCATCCCTGTCTTCTTCTTCTTCACCGAACGCTCAGACCGTAACTAACTGTCTGTCGTAACAGCGATTAATATATTGACAAGTCAGGCCCAGCACACCCAACTTTGGCGTAAGAGAACATTACTGTATTTTAAGTCGTTTTGGATAAAAAGGCAGGAGCGTGGACCAAGAATGTAGAAAATATACAAGGAGGAGACAGGAAGAAAAGGAACAAGGCAGAAACAAAGAGAGGGAGAGAAAAGAGAGGGAGAGAAAAGAGGGAATTCCTAGCACAGAACTTCCAGAATGTGGGGATGCTGTTTTTATACTGACAGGTCCCCGGCATCCCCATGAATGGCATCCCTGTCGATGATTTCCATACATAAGGATTTGAAAGATCTGACTGGTAACACAATTAATCGGTTTTTATCTTATGTGTAGTCCTGTTTGACTATATTTCTTATGAATTTGATACTGATTATGAAGAATGAAATGTCAAAATGTCTATTTATTAAAGATAATGTTGATTTGTGATTTTAACATAATATATATATACATACTGCGTGAATAAAGTAGGAAATGGTTTTAAAGCAATCAGTAAATTCACAAAAGAATATATCCACATCGAAAGAGTATCTCTATTGAGAAATATCCAGCAAAATATGTCTGTAACCAGCTCAGCTAATGTGATAAAGATACTGGTGCCCGTGTGTCCACTTTCCACCTCTACTCTGAATATATTTTCAAGAAGTACTAAAATTACTATGTTACACTTACAAACAACTCTATTGATTTCAGCAAATCCTTTGATTTTATCCACAGATCCTCCTTATGAAAGCTATTCCGAACCTTTGGTCTTTCCAAAATAGTTTAAAAACTATTGAAATAATATTTCATTGATCCTGCCATGTCTCAATAACTGAGGATAGCTTCAGGAACTGTTTCCAAGATACAGAGGTGTGTGGCAAGGATGTGCAATATCACAGGTCTTTCTTCGCTATGACATTGAACTGAGTCCCGTTAAATGCAAATCCCAGCAAATACATCGTCTGCTTTAAAGGATATACGCTTGGAAAGAGATAGAGGAGGGTATCAAAGAGAGAGAGGGAGAGGGAGGGGAGAGAGAGACAGAGAAAGACAGCGAGAGACAGAGAGAGACAGAGAGAGACAGACAGCAGACAGGCAGACACACACACACACAGACTAACAAAGAGACACACAGATAGACAGACAGTGACAGAGACAGACAGACACAGTGACGCAGAGAGACAACAAGAAAAACAATGATAGACAAAGGAAAAGAGAGAGAGAGAGAGAGAGAGAGAGAGAGAGAGAGAGAGAGAGAGAGAGAGAGAGAGAGAGAGAGAGAGAGAGAGAGAGAGAGAGAGAGACACACAACAATTGACACAATTTTATTGCTATTTAGCAATCAAGCCATATAGCGCTGTGGCGCGGTAACAACTATATCGAACGCGACGGGATTACAATGACATGGAAACCATGGCAGTAGTGGTATACATCAAGATTCGATACATTATTGTCTGTGTCTCAAGTGTCTCAATTTTCAAACCAGCCTTTCCTTTTCCAGTCTACAGCCAGCGAAGTCAGCCCATGTAAGACTGGATCAGGTCCCGAAGATGATGTAACTCCTGCTCAGCACTCGCCACCACTGTCGCTGTGTGTTGTGTGTTAGTACACTGTTTCCCTTTACGAAGTCTGGCAAGCCTGACACGTTCTTCTGGCAACATGTTTTTCTCTTCTTGCTTGATGTACCAGAACACACACTTAGATTCCTCGCCAGGATCTCCATTCCAAGAGTATTCCAGGGTGATGTCATCTGATTCACACATCACAATGTTTTGATCAACCGAACTATGTACCACCACCTTTCGAAAGCGTGTGTTTTTCTTGCTGTCCTGTAATCTATGCTGCACACGTTTGTCAGTTAGAGTAGACACATACTGTTTCACAATACCAGTATGAGAGTCATCCACTGTGCAGCCAACTGTCAGCTCTTCCTGCACATCAGACGCCTCAGAAGACACACCGATCTTGCTGTCTGTTGCTGGATCACACAGTAGATCAAGTGAATCTGGTGTGGCCGAGGCATTCAATTCACTGCTGACACACAGTTTTGTGTACACACTGGTTTGTTTTTCTTCTGTTTCCACATCGAGCAGAGAGTCAATGTTACACAAGACGGGCTCTTCCAAGACACTGTCATTGTCACATTGGCGATTTGCCAGTCTTTCTTGGTGTTGTCTGCTTCTTTGAACATCGCGACGGATTTGACAAGGGGGTTTCTTGCGATAGTACTGAACACGGGAGTAACGGTTCAGCACCGGGTCCGCCATTTCTGTTGAGAGAGAGAGAGAGAGAGAGAGAGAGAGAGAGAGAGAGAGAGAGAGACATACATACATATAGACAGACATAAACACAAACAGATAGACACAGAGACAGAAGCATGTGCAAGGACGGACAGAGAAAAAAAAGCAGAAAGTGGCGGAGAAAGCCGGAGTGACATCAAGATAAATGTCACCAGCACAACTGCAGAGGAGAAGTGAAGTAGCGTGTCCCTGACTTTCCACAAGGTAACCAGATTCTGGCACGAGGGAGGCTAGGTACTCTGCCCGCTAACATCGTTAGCATCATTGGTCTCCATTCCACTGATCGGATTGTTGTTGGTAATTGGTAATTCTGTCTTCCTTCTGCATCCACCCCACCCCTCCCATTTTCTATGGCTCCTCTTAGTCCATCTTTCGGTGTCCTGCATCCTTCCAGACACTTCGTACAACCCCACTCTCGTGGTTCAGCATGCAGTAAGTCAAATGCTTTCGTAGAGCTGATGTTTTGTATTGAATTGTATTGTGTTATGTTGTATTGTAATGTATTGCATTGCAATGTGCTGTATTAAATTGCATTGAATTAATTGTATTGTACATAGTCTTGCATTGTGACGACGACGGGATAACTCAGTGGTCAAATCACTCGCTTTCCCCCAGCTGAGGTTAAGCAGCATCGAGCGTGGTTACCACTTGGATGGGTGACTTTTTGTGCGCAGTACAGATCCCCAGTTCACCCAGCTGTAAAATTTAAAGGGTACCTGCCTCGTTAGGGTCAGGGAAGGTAAAGCAGCGAGGGAGAGGAGATGGGTGCCTCCCTCAATATGCTGGCCCCTGGAGAAGCTGAGGTCTCTGATGCCTCGCTACGCTACAACCACCTAGGTTATGGGACACCTTTACCTTTTTACCTTGCATTGTATTGCACTACATTGCATTGTTTTGCATTTTATCAAATTATTTTTTTTTTGCATTGTGTTTGATTGTAGTGTAGTGTATATTATTTTCAGTCTCAGCAAATTTATCTGCGTGAAATTCGGACTGCTCTCCTTGGGAAGAATGCGTCGCCACAAGAGCAGCGCCACATCCAGGCAAAAAACCCTGTCACAATGTGTATTTGTTTCTGCATGAGCGTTGCTTTTTCGGCATAATTTTGCCATCTCTCTCTCTCTCTCTCTCTCTCTCTCTCTCCCTCTCTCTCCTCTCTCTCTCCTCTCTCTCCCTCTCTCTCTCAATCTCTATCACTCTCTCTCCCCCCTCTCTCTCTCCCTCTCTCTCTCCCTCTCTCCCCCTCTCTCCCTCCCTCTCTCTCTCCTTCTCTCTCTCCCTCTCTCCCTCCCCTCTCCCTCTCTTTCTCCCTCTCTCTCTCTCCATCTCTCTCCCTCTCTCTCTCCCTCTCTCTCTCTCCCTCTCTCTCTCCCTCTCCTCCCTCTCTGTGTAAGTGTATTGCTATGGGATTTATTTTATTTTATTATCATATATATCCTTAAGGGCGGTGACTAGGTGTAAAAAAGCACATGGGTGCTTATTCATTATCATCGAAATAAAAGAATTTGTCTTGTCTTGTCTTGTCTTGTCTCTCTCTCTCTCTCACTCTCTCTCTCTCTCTCACTCTCTCTCCCTCTCTCTCTCACAGGGTGGGGTGCACGGTGCCTGGTCTTCTCCTGTGCTTGTCATTTTGCAGAAGACTACCACTGGCCTCAGCCAACGCTTCAAGAACACATTATTTTTTTGCACAGGCTGCATGCTGGCTATGTGAATGTTTCCTAACCCACTGGACACGAGTTACGGGATCTTTAACGTGCATATTTTGATCGATATATGCAGCTATGTTATGGTTGAAATGCACATGCTGCTTCTGATGGTGATTACCTTTCGTTCTTTGGCTAGAGCTCCGATGCTTACCAACAGTCAGTTTTTTTGCGAATGCGACCATTTTTGTCCATCATTAAGGTAGCCGCATTCCGATTTCAAGGTTCCTGTTGCTGGTGGGGATGATGTTGATGATAAGACAACGACGATGAAAACGTTGATTTCGATAAAAATCATATTGCTGTGCTGTAACTGCTGCCGATATTACAAAAACGATGAGGACGACAGCGACTACGACAAGACGACGACGACTGACGACGATGATGATGATGATAGATAGAAATGAATAAAGGAGGCCTGTATTGTGTGTTGCAGACTATGCTACAAGTGTAGCGGTGCAGATCCACGTGCTGAGTATAGACACCATCAACGAACAGTCCATGGTCAGTATAGTATGCACACTGTGTGTCTTTGTGATGAGATCTTTGTCTGAGTCTGCATTTCTGTGTATGTATCTGTAAGTTTTTCTGTATGTCTGTCTGCATGGGGTTTTGTGGGTCTGCAAACTGTCTTTGTGTTTCTCGGAATCCTTTTGTATTTCTTTGCGTGTCCATATCTGCATTTATCTTTCTAGTCTCTGTATCTCACTGTCTTTCTCTCTGTCTATCTATCACGCTTTCTGAATTTGTATGTGTATATGCGTTTGTGCTTGCACCCATGCACGCACATGCGTTTTTGTATGTGTGTGTTTGTAACACTCACACACCAACTGAGAGAGAGAGAGAGAGAGAGAGAGAGAGAGAGAGAGAAGAGAGAGAGAGAGAGAGAGAGAGAGAGAGAGGAGAGAGAGAGCAACTAACCAACCAACAGTTTGACCAAGAGACAGATAGAAACAGAAGGACAGTCATGTAGAAGGAGACCATAAACCAAATCAGAATAATTCTATTTCTTTTTTTGAAAAATTAATTTCTTTTATTCCTTTCCTAAAGCATCCATACCTGTCTCCACCTGCATCCATCTGTCCCTAATCAGGACAAGGGCCGGGTAAAAAGCGTGTGAATGCTTATCTGTAACCCTTGAAAAATAAAGATTGTTTCATTCATCTATTCATTCGTTCACTCATCCATCCATCCATCCATCCATCCATCCATCCATCCATCCATCCATCCATCCATCCATCCATCCATCCCATCCATCCCTCCCTCCCTCCCTCCCTCCCTCCCTCCATTCACTCATTTATTCTATCCTCATAGTTACCCCTGCCCTCTGACCCTACGCGCCTCTTCAGCTCTGCCATCAGAACCAAACAACGAATCCCCGCACCATCATCCCACAAGGCCCCCCACATCACGCCTTCGTTACAAAAACACAACACTCCTGCTGACAGCTGGACTCTCTTTCACTGCGAGAGAGGCTCCGACCATTGTTTCTCACGCTTTGCAAAAACCCCGAGTGTCCCCAGGGTGCTTTGCGTCTTTCTTTTAAGGCTCTTCCTTACACCGCGTCCTGAAGGATGCTGGCCTCTCCATCCCGCTAACAGACTAGAGCTTGCAGACAGGCAGCATAGAAGGATAAGACTGTCGGGGCACAAGTACTGGAGCGATACAAAGAACAGCCAGAGACAGACGAGTTTTTGTCTTGTCTTGGGGCTTTTGTGTGTTGGTTGGTTGATGGAATGTATCGTTGTGTGCCCACTGTTGTCAGCTTGTAATGTGCGTACAGAGCAAAGCATCACAGAATGGTGGGTTGAATGGGTACAAGATAGTTGGTGGGCGAAACATCGGTTTCATTGTCACAATGGTTCTGACTATAAGTTTATTATTTATACCACTTGAAGCCACGGCAGATTTCTCTGCGTGAAATTCGGGCTGCTTTCCCCGGGGAGAGGGCGTCGCCACAAGAGCAGCGCCACCCAATATTTTTTTTCTTTTTTCCTGTCTGCAACTGTCTTTGTTTCCCTAGCAGGGTGGCTTTTTTCCTACAGATTTTGCCAGGGACAACTCTCTTGTTGCCGTGGGTTCTTTTACGTGCGCTAGATAATTATGTGTAACACACGGGACCTCGGTTTATCGTCTCATCCGAAAGACTAGCACCCAGACCACCACTCATAGTCTAATGGGTGGGGGAAAAGTTTCGGGCCCAAACAAGATTCGAACCACCGCATATCTCCGACCCAGACTTTTCGCTTTCTAGGCAGGAGCGTTACCTCTAGACCACCGATCCATCTTATTGTAGATGGGTTGCCGCTTCAAGTTTCGGCATGGAGATTTCTGTAGCACCAGTAGTGTGCAGACCGGGCAGTGCTCTGTGGTGAGCGTACACATTGGATTACCTGACCACCAGTAGGTAGAGCTGTAAAGTCTCTACACCGTGGGGATGCCGGAGGCCTGTCAGTATTAATAGCATCTCCACCTTTTGGAAATTATGTGCTAGGGTTTCCCCATTTTATTCCCCTCTCTTTCTTTCTGCCCTTTTGTTCTTTCTGTTACCTCCTTTTAGTCTATTCTGCCTTCTTGGTCCTTTTTCCTGCCTTTTTTTCCTGATAGACTGAAGAGAGAACAATTCTCTTCTACGCTGAAGTCGGATGCACTGGGCCTGACTTGTCAGGCGCTTAACGGCAGCGCAACGCATTTTCGCTCTTATGACAGACAATAGTTGCTGTATGAGCTTTCGACAAAGAATAGAAAAATGTTTGTGTGTGGGTATATTTATTCAAAACTGACATATAGAGTACACTTAAATGATCTAGTTAGAGACTAAGTCGAGTCAACAGGAGGCCTTGTCATTAATCTTATTCGATTGATCACCATAAAAAAAAGAAAAAGAAAAGAGAAAAATGTTTAGTTGATGCCATTTAAAACAGAGATGTTCTTGTAATGATCTCTGGCTAGATTTTCCCCTTCAATTCCATACGTATGTTGATTGTATGTGAATTGTTTACGCAAACTGTCCACGACAAAGATGTTCATGGTCTCCAGTGACAATACCTGCCTAACTTCGAATGGAAAAGGTAGCATCATTCATTCCAGGGGCTTGGCCTTTGAAGACTGATTTTTATCCAAGGTTTCCACCTCTTCACCTTCTGCAAATGTCCACCTGCTTTTATCTCTCTGACCCCACTTCCACCTGTCACCCCTACAATTCTTTTCCGTAGAGATTGACAAAATATGATCTCACTTCCTTCACACAGCAGCGTGTATGTCTCAATCTATTTCCAAAATCTCCAAGTTGCTGTATTGTTTTTTTGTCTTTACTGATTTTGAGCTACTGACTCAGCTTGTTCACGGTTTGCTGGACTGCACATCCATCAAGAGTGCCCAGCGTCTCGGTCGTAAGACGTGTCAAGAATATCAGTGACCTCCCCTTTCAACCAAAAAGTATTACCGTCAAAGACAAGGAACAAGAAAGCAAAACACACTGGTGGCTGAAGTTCTGCATACAAAAGCAAACACAACCCTCCCTGCTCCTCTTGCTCAGCCCCACCCCACCCCCCTATTAAGAACAATATTTATTTTGGATCATATTGAGCGTCTACGGGGTGCGTAGCGTGCTCATTGCAAGACATTCATCATATTTCGTGAACATGGACGGCCTCTTCATCCCTTTAACAGAAAACCCATCAACAGGAAGTGAAAGGACATTGGCGCTAGAATTGTTGTTCTACAAAAAACCCACCTCACTATATACAGAAAATGTTGCTAGGAATTATATCATTCTGTGCTGAAAGCACTGTCTCCAATCATGTCTGTGTAAAATGAACGGCATCGGAATGGTGTGGTCAACGGTAAAGCAATACTCGTGTAGGGAAAGGTGTCGGATTTTAGTCTGAAGACTCATGTTACACGAGGCAGGTTCAGATCTTGGCATGGGGATTGGTAATGTCCTCTTACAGGAATTTGTATTCTGATCTACCAGAGCCCGTCCTCTCTTTCTATATGCACGTTTATACGTCGCATTACGTGGCCAACAATCCAAATATCTATGACTAGCGCTTTCTTGAGGCTGGAATATGTTCAGGAGTGCTAAATTCACTGTCATATTGTGAAGATCCCCCACCCTCGTGTGTGTGTGTGTGTGTGTGTGTGTGTGTGTGTGTGTGTGTGCGTGCGTGCGTGTGTGTGTTTGTGTGTGAGTATGTGCTTGAGTGTGTGTCTGTCTCAATATTCTACACAACGATTATTCATACCTCATACAATACTCACAATTACATCCATATCCACATCGTCTGACCACTTTCTGTTTTTGTGAAAAGACGAACAGAAAATGATGAACTCGCTTTCATCTTCAAATAACGCACACGCCACAATCTAATTTGAAAACGTTCCTCCTTTTTCTGTTATCATTTTTCCCTTCTTAGTCTGAGCTGCAGACACTTATTCTAGAAGAACCACAATGCCCCCCAGGGTGTCCAACCTTGTCCTGGTAAGTAAGACACGTACATCATTATAGGACTATATGATTTGCTGATAACACTAACGGAAATACCTCACAGACAGGGAAGGAGAAAAATGGACAATGGCGGTAGAAGCACTACTGTGCCAACACACAGGCCTGACTGTCTGGAGAGATGTTTGTTATGAATGGCATTGGGGGCTAGCACGTTTCTCCATAACATCTGTCCAGAATAAAGCATCAGGAACTGGCGTGACGAATTGTACAGGGTTCGTCACGGGAATGAGGTAATAGGCTGTAATCCTGAGTGTTCCAGTCTAGTCTTTGATGTGGGTTAAAAATATTTTGGGTTTTTTTTACGTGTTTATACGTTGCTCTCTTATTGTTCCACGTATGGCAAAACCTTCCAGTACCTCGTTTTTCCGTACATACAATCACAGACAAGAACGAGAGAAGTACGTGACAGAAAAGCTTAGACTACAACACACACACACACACACACACACACACACGCACGCACGCACGCACGCACGCACGCACGCACGCACGCACGCACGCACGCACGCACGCACGCACGCACACACAGAGTTTTGTTTCTTTGAGTTGTCTTGGATTGGGTTTTTGCAGTTGATGGAACGTATCATTGTGTGCGTACTGCTCTCTCCACCCCCCCAATAATGTTAGCATAGAGTGAAGCATCACAGAAGGGCGTGATGAATTAATGACACATAATATAATGGGTGGATATAAAACGATGGGTCTGAGTTTGTAAAAGTAGACAGCTAGTCCTCGGTACAGCTTCGTCATATTAGTCTCTACAAATCAAGTAGATTCTTGTTCATGAAGAGCATCTTTAACGGGCTGACAAAAGGCAGTGTACAGCATTGGTTAACCGTCAAGTGGTTTGTTTCTGATGAAGAATGAGTATGACTTGTCCTGTACTGGTTCCAGTCAACGTGGTTACAATATTGATGTGATTATAGCAGACGCGTGAAGCGCAAACAAGAGAGAAAGAAGTGCTCCATGGCCCGTATACATCTGAGGCCACCAACACAGGATTATCACAGAATAGGCTGTGAGCAAGATCAAACTAATACTGGCGCGCTCCTCTTCTCGTCCTCGCCTCGTAACACATCTACAGAATGTCAACTGACAGGGATGGGTACAGGAAAGGACAACAGAACTACAGCCACAGACAAACACGCCTTCACCTCCACCTTCACCTATCCCGTAGTCTAGTAGACCATTGGGGGTCCACTGAAGATTTTGCAACCAGCTTCCAGCACTCCTCGCAAAGTTTAGCTTTCTATAACAAGTCGGTCCATTCAAAGCCAGTCCGCTCTCTGATGTTGTCTTCTCATCGTTTTCTCTGTCTGCCTCTTCGTCTCCCTCCTTGTACTGTTCCCTGCAGGACAGTCTTGGCCAGTGCAGATGTTCTTGTGATGTGCCCGTACCTTTTTAATTTGCGGTTTTTTCCACTAACGTCAGGAGCTCTTAGATGGCTGGATGATGCTTTAAATTGTTTTTTTTAAGTTTCTGTCAGTGCTGATGTTTTGGTGTGTACTGCTGTTAGGTTTCTTCTCCTGTTGATTTCATTTGCAATCCTCCATACAAGGGGTAAGAGGAATCAAATCTTGAACCTTTATTCAAATCTGTTGGTTGAAATTCTACATATGTTTAATAAGTAGTAGACCAGAGAAGGAGCCAGTATTGAAAAGGTTCTCAGTTTTGGCCGGGCCTGTCAGTATAAATAGCATCCACACCTTCTGGAAATTCTGTGTTAGAAATTCCCTCTTTTCTATCACTCTCTTTGTTTCTGCCTTGTTCCTTTTCTTCCTGTCGCCTCCTTCTTGTCTGTTTTCTGGATTCTTGGTCAATTCTCCTGCCTTTTTCCCCAGAAAAAAACTTAAAAGATAACAGTTCTCTCTTACGCCAAAGTCGCTTGCGCTGGGCCTGACTTGTCAGGCGCTTAACGGCAGCGTGACGCATTTTCGCTCATATAACAGACAACAATAGCTGCTGTCTAAGCGTTCGACGACGACGAAGAAGAATATCATTGAGAGCCCATTTGCCTACGAACACGTCTGCAAGGATGTGAACACCATTGTAGGAAGAGATGTCTCTGTGTGTGTGCGTGCTGCTCTCTTCTCTAAATCAGCTCTGCCCAAACCTCTGCAGTGAAGGATGTCAGTGGGAGACCTGTGGGAGAGAAGAATGATGAAGAATAACGAGGTGAAAGCTGGGAGGCAGGGGGGATGAATATGTAGAGGGCGGGTTGGGGGGGGGGGGGGGGGGGCAGGGGAGGGCTGTGGGGAGGAGGGTGTGGAGAGAGGGGTGGCAGTGGGGCGGAGGGGGTTGGCGTCAGAAGGTGGGGACGGATGGTGAAAGTAGTGGTGGTGGTAGAGCTTGTTTGGCAGTGACAATGGGAATTGTGAAGGACAGTCTCTGTTTCTCTGTCTCTGTCGCTGTGTCTCTCTGTCTGTCTGTATATATATGAGTGTGGTGTGTAGTGGTGTGTGTGTGTGTGTGTGTTGTGTGTGTGTGCGCGCGCGCGTGTGCGCGCGTATTTGTGTGGTTTTTGGGGGGTTCTTTTTATATGTTTTGTTTGTATCGTTCAACTATGTCTCAATCAATACTGTTTCCCCTGGTCTGCCACTGTGCTCCTTATGTTTCTTTCTTTCTTTCTTTCTTTTTTAGTTGTTGTTTTCTGCTTTCTTCTATCCCTTTTTTTCTTCATTCCCCCCCCCCCTCTCTCTTCTTAAATTATTCCGTGATTTATTCTTTGTGCCATTTATTCATTCGTACATTTTTCTATCCTTATCCCCCCACCCCTTTTTGAGGTAATTTATTATTTTATGTTATCGTCCGTTTTCCCCCCAGTTCTTCTTCATTCTCTTCACCTCCGGGATGTTGTTTATATTTCTATACTATTGGTGATTTCTTGTTATATCTATCTCTCTTTGTGTTTTTCGCTTTGCCTTCCAGTTCGCTTGTTTGGTAGGTTGATTGGTCGTTTGCCTGATTGTTGTTTTGGTCGGTTAGTTGGTTGATTCGTTTGCTAGTTGCTTGCTTGCTGGCTTGTTTGCTTGGGGTGGGTTTGTTGTTGTTGTGCGTTCCCCAGCTTAACACTCCGAGGGTCACCCAGGTTGTGCCACTCTGGCTCACTCATCCCACCTGGGAATCACTGTGAGATTGAAATTGCACACTGAATGAGAGTTTTGCTGTATGACTGTTTTTAAGTACCTAGCCATATAGGCAGACATACGCCGACTTCAGATAATTTTGTTTCCTTTAAAGGAGAGTGCAGGTTGTTATGTGAAGTGCTTGTCATGGCTGAAGGCAATCCCAACACAGCATTTTTTCAACATAACACCATTTTAGTGTAGGCCTTAGCAATTAGCTGACATTAATAACTGACACAGCTTTTGGCCTGGGCCAAGGAGTGGGTTTGAGGATGTTTTGGTTTGAAGTTTTTTGTTTTTATTTGTTTGCATGTTTAGACATGTTTTTACATTTAGCTTGCAGTTTTGCCTTTCGGCGTTTGCTTGTATTTGTTCCCCCATGACAATAAAGAACAAGTAGACACTACAATGCAAGTGTAGATCACGCTAGTGTTGCCGGGAGAAGCTCAGGGAGGTCTATCAAGATCTGTATCGCCGTGTCCGTTCTGTTTTGTTCTATCTCCTCCCGCCTTCCCCATCCCCTCTACCTCCCCCCCCCCCCCTACCATCCCAACCTCCAAGCGGTCCAGAGTCCCTAGCGGGATGTCCCTACACATACAGCATGTGCGAGGATTCGGGAGGGATGGGGGGATGAGGAAGCAAGGTGAACGACAGGATTGGGGGAGAGGGGGAGAGAAGTAGGGGTCAGGGAAGAATTTGAGCAAGTTTAAGGCTATGTTGTTCTTTTTATGGGGATTATTTTTTGTTGAGTTATTTTGTCTTTATTCTTTCGTTTAACCGAAATGTATCACATCTGAGAATCTCCGTTTGTATATATATATTTTTCTTTTCCTATTTTGAGGATATTGAAATAAGCACTCAAGTACATTTTTACATCCACTTCCCGTGTGTATGCAGTTTTGTAAATTTTATAATCCGTTCCCATCGGCACACAATGGCCTCCTCTTCCGTAAAGTGGAACAGGTTTTAACGTGTGTACAAGATGTTCTGCGTGCGTTTGCACACAGGACCTCGGTTTGTAATCTCATCGGAAGGGCATTTTGGGGGGAATGGAGTCGGCACTGACCTTAACTCCTGAGGAAAAATCCTCTGATCGGGATTCGATCCCGGGTCAGCAGATAACGAGCAAAATGCACATCACTCTAACCACCCGGCTATCCCGTTCCCATCCCCCGTAAATGCATGAGTGAGACAGAGCACCTAGTCTGACTAAAGCCCATGGGGTATTGCTGGAGAATGCTCAACAATGCATTTATGAGGAATAGTAATTTGGCTCCTTCCTCTTCTTCAGCATAGAAAATCCCGCACACCACTGACATTTTGCATCGTTATTGCAATTTCTGTAATAGAGCAGCTGACTGCAGGAGCTATATCAAGGCTAAAATTGCCAATGCACATTCGGCAGAAGAAAGGAATAATAGTGCTAACGTGAAATGTTTGGCGACGATCAAGATGCCGCGTTATGTAGGCAATTCACATGTAACATTTTTAACGAAGGCCTTGGTACTTTGCTTACATCAATAACGGCAATAACAGGTTGGGGGGGGGGGGGGGGGGTTGGGGGGTGGGGGTGGAAACAGGATTGCCTGGAGTTAGAGTGATGCGCATTGTGCTCGTGATCTGCTGATCCAGGTTCGAATCTCGTTCAAGAGGATTATTCCTCTGGAGTTAACATCAGTGCCGACTCCACTCTCCCCAAAAGTCCTTCGAATGAAACTATAAACCGAGATCCCGTGTGCGAACGCCCGTAGAACATCTTGCGCACACGTTAAAACTCGTTCCGCTTTTCGGAAGAGCAGGCCACTGTGTGCCGGTGGGAACGGATGACAAAATTGGCAAAACTGCATATCCACGGGGACTATATGTAAAAACACACGATGCTCATTCATTATCCTCGAAATAAAAGAATAAAAAATAAATAAATGAATAAATACAAGTAATAAATAAATAAATAGATAGATATATACGGCAGAAGAAAAGAAACAATGGGATCATGGTGCTAGTGTGGAATGCTTTGTGACGAGCGAGGGGTTTTCTTAAAGTAGGCAATTCACACATAACATTTGTTTTTAACGTAGGCCTCGGTACTTTGCTGACATCAGGACTGACACAGCTTTTGGCCTGATCCAGAAGGTGATGTGAAGCCAATGATTCATGCTGTGTTATTTCCATGATTCTGCAATTCAGATGAAATTGATTAATATCTGACCCATGGTAAGTTCTTTCGATGTTTCAATTCAGGCGACATTTAATTATACCTGATCCATGCAAGAGCAGCGACAATTACTAAGGATAGTTGTGCGAGTGTGTGTGTGTGTGTGTGTGTGTGTGTGTGAGCGCGCGCGCGTATGTGTATGTGTATGTGTATGTGTGTGTGTGTGTGTGTGTGTGTGTGTGTGTTTATTCGTGTGTGTGTGTGTGTGTGTGTGTGTGTGTGTTGTGTGTGTTTATTACTTCTTTTTGACCGAGTTTTGATTTTTTAAAACGTTTTTCTACACCGCAGTTTATTTTTTGGCTTTTCCATTTTGCTTTCCATCACGACCCTGTGTAAGTTTTCCTTGTTTTTGTTCACTTATTTTTACTGTCCCCCTACCCCCTACTGTTCAGTTAATCTTTCTTCCTTTCTTTCTCTTCTTCTTCTTCGTCGTCTGTGTGTCTGTCTGTGTGTTCGTCCGTCCGTCTGTCTGTCTGTCTGTCCGTCCGTCCCTCTCTCCTTTTCATTCATTTAGTTTCTGCGTCTTCATTTCTTGTCTGCCTTTCTTTTTTTTTATCTTAACAGGTTTTTTTTCTAACGTTGTTTACATCTTCTCTCCCTAATTTGTTTTCCTTCTTGCCTTGTCACCTGTTTTTTTTTTTTTTTGAGTGTGTGTACCTTTTCTTTCCTGTGACAGTATTGGCAACACCCGAAACCGACTTGGGAATTGTGACGCTTGCTTTAGACTTGGAGTGAGAAACCCAGAAACACCTTGTTAGGAATTGTATTGCTCTGTCCAGTCTGCTTTGTGAGGGCCCCTACCCCCACCCCCTCTCCTCCCGCCTTCCCCTGCCCTACATCTTGGTGTGCTGTTTAGAATAGGGTGTGTGTGTAGTGTGTGTAATGTGTGTGTGTAATGTGTGTGTGTGTGTGTGGTGTGTGTGTGTTGTGTGTGTGTAATGTGTGTGCGTGTGTTTAATATGTGTGTGTGTGTGTTTAATATGTGTGTGTGTGGTGTGTGTTTGTGTGGGGTGTGTGAAAGTGTGTGCGCGTTGAGTGTATGTGTGAAGTTTGTGTACGTGTGAAGCGTGTGTGTACGTGTGTGTGTTTGTGAAGCGTGTGTGTGTGTGTGTGTGTGTGTGTGTGAGTGTGAGTGTGAGTGTGTGAGAGAGAGAGAGAGAGAGAGAGAGAGAGAGAGAGAGAGAGAGAGAGAGAGAGAGAGAGAGAGAGAGAGAGAGATAGAGACAGGCAAAACAAGAGAGATAGAGAAGTAAAGAGAAAATGGTGTATGCATCGGAGATCTTGTGCACACACTCCACACTTGCAAACACAGCCATTCAATATAACTCGGAAGACTGTGGTCCAAGTTTTTATTTTTGGTCTCTGATTTCTCACATTTCATCAAGTTTTAACAAGTGTGTTGTAGAAAATATTATGAAGTTTCCTTTCAGCTGCGAGCCGGCTACCTAACCCTAACTCCAGCCTTTTTTTTGGGCTGAAGGGGGAGGTAGGCTTTTCCCAATGCTCTGACCAGCAGTGACACAATGACTGACCCACTGGCTTTTGTTTCCTTTTCAATTACCACACCATCATTTGACATATCTTAGATCACATTGACATGTTCATTCCAAAATGTTAAAAAAAAAGTGAGAACATCTTAATTCCAGCCATGCTATCTTTACAGCCAGATATCACAAACACCTGAATGAGTAGATGCACAACAGCCCTTGTAAGTTAAAACGAAGGAATTGTGCAAAGCTTGCATTTCATTTCACCAGGCAAGAGTAAGTCGGGTAGAGTCCAGTGCCAGTGGTGTGTGCTCACCACTTTGATTTAAACAAATAGTCTGTACACCTCAATTTTGTATAGAACTGTTGTGAAATACATGAAACTTAGAACCAAGAAAACTGGTTAACAGAAATTCTTTTTTGATCATCAACAAGGAATAGACAGCATTTTATCCACTCATTCAGATGGGGAGGCTTGTATTTTACCATCTGTAATTCCTATTAGATTGCCCCAAAGTAACTACACCTTCATACATTTCCAATTGTGATTCTGGAAGAAACTTTGGGTTCATGCAATGCGAAAAGGGAGGGTTTTTTTCAGGAAACCGCTGATATTAGCAGCCCAAATGCAAAAATATTTAACATGCCACTTGCAAACGGGGTTTCCAAATCAGCCTTGCATGGAGTAAAATCAATTGGAAAGCAGCTTCAAATAACAAAATGCACAGAAGCTCTAATTTTGCCCCTGGAATAATAAAAAACCCAATGGGAAAGGGGGCAGGAAACAAAGTGGAGGGTATTATTCACTGCATTACTTAAAGTCTTTCAAATATGCTAAACCAGTTTTTGAAAAAGATTTTTCACATAAAGATGACAGGCAAGAGACACAATGTAAGCCCTGTCCTTTAGAATGTTACGATAAAAAAGATACAGGCAACAAGCTTCGTACATTCAAACACTATCCATTTTAATGTGAACATTGTGACTGCTTTGCAACTGAACCTATTGAACAGCTGCCCAGAAAAAAAACTTGAGAAATGTCAACCTCTCAAAGTAAATATTGAAACATCAAAGCAGAAAAACATAACTGAGCATGTAGATTTTAAAACATCGTGTAATTCAGTCAAGGCAATGTAATTTTTTGAAAAAAAAGTATTATTGGATCACAGTTAGCAAGCTTATGCCTTAGAAAAAATAGCTTAGTCAAACGACCTAAAGAAACAAACTGCACAAAAAATGCATGTCCCTTACAGCTGGGGCATAAATAAGCTCAAGGCAGGCAAATGTTTCATAGTGAACTATGAAATCACGACAAACTAACAATGTCAGGCTATGTTGGGATGATGATATATAGGTATAATGAGTAACACAGCAATTGACATTATCCATATTCTACTATCTACAATAAAAAGAAAAAGGCATCAGCAATAAAGTTTATGTATTCAATACCGAGTACATTAAAAAAAAAGTAAAAGGAACACCAACTTTTGGTTGTTAATCCAAGAAAACTAGACTAAATGTTTAAAGAGAAAATGTCAAAGATGTCAGCGACAAGAAAAGTGGAAAATGTAAGCACTGTAAATACAAGACTAGCTGTTAATCGGCATTCCTCGCTAAATGCTGATTTTCTTCTATTTGCATTAATTAGTTTAAAGCAAACAATATATACAGCCAAGCATTTCGTACAACAGTTTGTAAACAGTTTACTGGCAACCACCAAAACACAAATACATAATGAACCATTTTCTAGTTTTACAAAACCAGGTTTTATGAGAGAACAAAAGTAAAATCAAGAACACTTCGACAAAACAAAATCATCTGCACCATGCTGTATAAATGCAGTGTTCTGCTAAAATACATTGCTTTAAAACAATTTGGGACACTGAATCTTGGGGATACATTTGAAATGACATTCCATGCTCGCAGAAAAGCAGTACACATTTTCATGCACCCAGAGCCGATACAAATGTTGGCCAAATACAATAAATCAGACATCATGCAGCAATGAGCCCTGACTTGAGTTTATTTCACTATTGTCTAGTCAATACAATCGGTGCTTTGGGGTGGGGGGGCGATGGGGGGGGGGGGGGGGGGGGAAGGCTCCAACCTTTTTCCTAGTTTTTTCTTCGTCTTTTCTTAGTTTTTCATTTTCCCGGTATCTGCTTAAAATTAAATTATGAAGCATTCAACCTCTTTTCTCCACGTGTTCTTTCAGATTTAACAAAACCAAATAAAAAAATAAAAAAGGGTGTGATAGAGTACGTCTGTGCTGATAATGGAAATCGATGACTGCTGGGGCAAATGCAGATGAGCAGTCCATCATTGGGCTGAGGATTATATGATTTGGTTAATTAGCATGTCCCTGACCTACGGCAAAGCAAAAGGCAAGAAGGAAAGAAGGTCACAGGACACATCACTATAAGATGATTGCAATCTTAAGTTATAGAGTGAAAGGAAACATGTTTTCTTATAGCAGATAGTGCAAGGGGGATCGGTGGTCTAGAGGTAACGCGCCCGTCTAGAAAGCGAAAAGTCCGGGTCGGGTGTGTGCGTGGTTCGTACTCCGTTTGGGCCCGAAATTTTTCCCGATCCATTAGACCATGAGTGGTGGTCTGGGCGCTAGTCTTTCGGATGAGACGATAAACCGAGGTCCCGTGTGTTACACAAAATTTTCAGCGCACGTAAAAGAACCCACGGCAACAAGAGAGTTGTCCCTGGCAAAATTCTTAGAAAAAAGCCACTCTGATAGGGAAACAAATACAGTTGCAGACCAAAAGAAAGAAAAAAAGAAAAAAGGGTGGCGCTGCTCTTGTGGCGACGCGCTCTCCTCGGGGAGAGCAGCCCAAATTTCACGCAGAGAAATCTTGTGATTTAAAGTGGTATAAAAAAAAAATAATGCAAGGCTGTCAAATGAGATATACACAAATTCTGGCTTATTTTCTATTTTTGATCTAAGTGGATGTTGGTTACAGCCATATATCCTGACCTAAGAGGTTTCATTAAAACAAAAAATGTCACGTTGCTATTTCAGTAACAATTTTAGTAACAGCTATTTTCCACATCCCCCCAAACACACACACAATTCCCATCGACCTGAACATACTTTCTACCCCGCTTTGTTAACTCCCCTTATCTGTAATGTATCCTCACGCCTTTATCCAGCACATAAGTTCAGTACCTTCCTCAAATGCCTAGTCAGCAGTACATCCTGAGCCCTGTGGCCGACTTCCCATTTTTTGCACCTTATTTTTTATTTCTAAAATGCACACCACTTCAACTGAAGATCCATTGTACATTCTAATTCTTGAACTTCCTACCTTCGCTTTTAAATGCACTTTTCCCCCTAAAATACTACCCCGCTTTCACCCTCCCCTGAACCTAATCAAAGTAAGACTCCTATATCCATCCTCGGTCATTACACCCCTTTCCCCATCCCTATATACCAGAACATTCTACCCCCCCCCCCCCAATTTCCTAACGTCTTTTCCTCTAAAAGTTTAGCACTCCTCGTACTGCCCTTCAGATGAGACTTAACCAAGGTCACGTCTCCATACGCACGCAGAATATCTTGCGCCCACGCTAAAACCTGTTCCGCCTTCCCGAAACAAATAATGGAATTCCAGCGACAATGGCTCTGTACTGAAGTTATTTAAAGGTTTTCGGATGCTAGGCACGCCACCTGACTGTGCTCTACATTACACTCCTGTGTTGATGAGCTGGGGGAGAGGCCAAGCCACTCTCCCAACGGAACACATGGCCCTGTGTGTTACATTAAATCATGTTCTTTACGAAAACCGCCATGGACAAACTAAAGTAATTAGTCTTAGAGCTAGGAGGAACATTCTCACAGTCTGGCCCATAGTCTATCCAAAGAAAGAAAACGTTCAGCCATCGTGTCACTACATGCCATATCTACCTGCCTTTTGTGTCCACATGCGGGGCCAGGGTTAGAGTTGAGGTTAGTGTTAGGGTTAGAGTTAAGAGTTAGTAGGGGGTAAGGGTTGTCTGTCAGCTGGTCGGTCTGAATGTTAGGAATGCATGTGGACACAATAGCACATAGACGAATGGTATGTAGCTATGGACAATGGTACGTAATTTGCAACAGCATGGAGATTTATATAAGAAATCGTCCATAACAACTATGGCTACTTGTTTATTTTCTTATTTCTTTTATTCAGAGTTAAATGGAATACACATTTTTAAATTCAGACCCCGTGTGCGTGCGGTTGTGTAAATTCCGTTACCCATTTCCAATGGCAAACAAAGGCCTACTCTTCCAAAAATCAGAACAGGATTTAACGTGTGCGCAAGATGTTCTACATGCAATCACTCACGCGACATTGGTTTATAGCTTTATCTCAAGGACTTGTGGGGGAGTTGATTGGCAATGTCCCCTTGCACTGGTGCCTTTGTGGTGGCTCAAACCCGGGCCGTCACATCGTGAGGGCATTGGGCACGCTGTAACTATCCTGATATTCTTTCCCCATGTGCATTGGACTTATGTCCGCAGATTTCCAGTTTTGCAACCATCAAGTAAAATTTCATGCCCATGGTATTTGGTTAATAGTATTCATTAAAACAAGCCCCAAAATAAACCATTAAAGAAAAATATCAGCCAGGCCTCTTAATATCCCCACTGCTCTAAATATGCATGTGTTCCCCTTCTAAAAACTGCCTACCTTGCCTCTCCTTCCAACCCGTTGTCTCCTTCCCATAACTACCCCTTTACACACACACACACACACACACACACACACCTCAGTAACTATAATTCTTTGGGAAATAAAATATAATTCTTTGGGAAATAAAATTTAATTCTTTGGGAAATAAACTATCTGCAATTTAAAACAGGAAAAGGCTTTATTTTACCATTAAATCTAATATACTAAACACTACAATGTTATCAGGTGAATTTGCAAACAATGGACAGGCCTGCTTAGTTATGTCTTGACCAGGTTATGTTTCAAACTATGATTTCTTATGTTTTTGAGCACATATTTCTACACCAGCCAAAACCATTTACAATGTATTTGCCTATTTTTAAATTTGTTTTGGGGTCTCTGTAACTTCGCTGCCTAACGATTGTGTAGGTCAGGGAACATGTTTACCCATTTTCCAATAACTGATGTCTTCTATTAGAAAAAAGCATTGCCTGCTATGCAATCATCAAGGGGGATAATTATTACATTTTTTTTCATTAGTCACTTTATCTAATTTTACTACAAAATATTTAATAAATCAAAATTATTGCCAGCCCCAAAAGGCATTTTAGGACAATAGTTTATTCACAACCAATCATTTAAATCCGATCAATTTTAAAGAAATAAGATGGGAGTGAAAAACAAACAACATATAAAGCACAACACACCAATAAGTTCGCTTCAAATTCAAAATAAATGATCAATGATGTAACAGTTGGGATACTACTTTACATTATATTTCCTAATAGCAAAGTGTGTTGATGCAAGTAATTCTACTCGTTTCATGGAAAAAAAGTTTTAAAAGCATGTGAAAAAAACACCATATTTAAAAAAAATTTTTTTTTAACTTTCTTCTGGATGTAGGGGGTGGAAACATTTTTTCCCGTCCTCTGGTTTCATTTTTATCACACTTATTTTTCCTCAAGGCAACTAACAGTAGGCAGCAATGAATATGCCTGCAATTCTGTTTAAAAAAAAAGTGTGAAATGCATGTGGGAAAAGTATCAATTTTCCGTTTTGTTCCTTTTTTCTGTGTGAGTGGAGGGTTTAATGGGGGAGGGTTAATTCTTTTCTGTATTTCATTTTGATTTAAAAAAAAAAAAAAAAGATTGCGCCTCCTCGACGGGCAGGGTTGTCGTCCTTGGTGCAGGGGCGGTCATTTACTTTGATGAGAGGGTGCATCCTTGATGTGCTAGCGTTCCACACTGGTCACATCTGAAGATTTAAAAGCAATATTTAAGGGCGTTGATGTGTACTCTATATTTTTTATTGTAATTTCAACTTATTTCACTCACCCATTCTAACTTTTTTACTTTGTTTTTAAGGGCTATCTCAGTTTCAGTGGCTCTAGTATCACTAAATTCAAAACCAGCCCTACATACTCTTTCCAAATATCCAACACTGTCAATATGAAGAGAAAAAGTGACTGACTTTATTTCATTTGTTATGGCTAAACCATATCTGCTGTTGTGGGGACGCCAGCCATTCCTCTCACTATCATCACCACCAGGTGACACGCTCTCAAAATGTATAAAGAGAAATCTGTCCTAACTAGCAAATGTCTAGAATATCACTTTTATTAGCTCTGACATTGGTTTTAACCCCACTTCCTTTAAAAGGAATAAAATGATTCAACAATCTTTTATGTACTTGCATTATTAAAAAAAATTCAGGTTTAAGATTACACGATTTAATCTCATTCATTTCATGAAATTATGTAACTGATCCAAGTGATAACACACAGCATCTAAAGCATTTTAAACATTGAACACAGGCCCTCATAGACAGACCGAAAATCACAAAGAGAGCCAAAAACGGACATACATTATGAAAGACGAAACAGAGGGAAGATGCACATCATTATACACACGCACATGGACACAAACCAGTCAAACAACAGATGGATGGAGACACACACTGACATACGAATGAAGACACTGACATACGAATGAAGACACCGACATACGAATGAAGACACTGACATACGAATGAAGACACCGACATACGAATGGAGACGCACAGAGACCTACGCTAAGACTGACTTCATAGATATGGTTCTCACCTACTCTCTGATTGTAGCGCGCAGGGCCCAGCAAAGACTTTACCGTCTCTGTCTGGGTTCGAATTTAATCCAAACCAAGCCACCTTCCTCTTTTTTGCAACAGGCAGGTGTCGTTGATGGTGCTGCTTTTCATGATAGTCGTCAACACTCTTATGGCACCTGGTAACCAGACAAACATAAATCTATAAGCTGGAGACAAGGCGGGTCAGAGTGCGAGGCAAGGTTCCTGGCACTTAATTCCAGTGCACATATAAACAGTAAGCTTAATTTCTGACTCAAAGTCATGCAAGTTTCATAACCGAAATATTACAACCATATGATCTTAACACCCTGCTATGCGTTACGTTTACAAATCTTTGTTGAAGACAAAGCCATGGCAAATTGATACGATTTTCATGGGAAACTTTTGAAATCAAGTCAACGGGCAAAGTGGCTCTTTATTTTAACACAACACTCCTTGCTCTAAAGTTCTTGCAAAGTAGGCGACACAAAAAGTATTCTACATGAACAATTTTTAAGTGATACTGCCATTTCATAGTCATGTTGACAAATCGACATTTAATAGTCATATTGAAAATGAATAGTTTTCATTACCGTAGGCCTATTTTAAATTAAGAACAAACATTATATTACCCTCCTCACAATGAGTTCTCCAAGCCTTACATTTACTATCTATCTATCTATCTATCTATCTATCTATCTATCTATCTATCTATCTATCTATCTATCTATCTATCTATCTATCTATCTATCTATCTATCTAATCTATCTCTGTATAAAGATAGATGGATAGACAGATACAAGGGAAGAAATAGATTATATTACCTCACAAATTAGGTCTTGATAAATGGTCTTGACGTTCCTTGGAGTGACATTTTTCTGGGAGTGACATCTTGACGTTCCTGAGAGTGCAATCTTGAAGTTTCTGCGAGCGACATCTTGGTGTTGGTGTAGTAACATCTTGACGTTCCTGGGAGTGACATCTAATTGTTCCTGGGAGTGACATCTAATTGTTCCTGGGAGTGACATCTAACTGTTCCTGGGAGTGACATCTAACTGTTCCTGGGAGTGACATCTAACTGTTCCTGGGAGTGACATCTTGACGTTTCTGGGAGTGAGATCGTGTTTCTGAGATCGACATGTTTCTGAGATCGACATGTTTCTGGGAGTGACATCTTGTTTCTGGGAGTGACATCCTTGTTGTTCCTGGGAGCGACATCTTGTTTCTGGGAGCGACATCTTATTTCTGGGAGCGACATCTTATTTCTGGGAGTGACATATTGACATTTCTGGGAGTGACAGACGTTTCTGGGAGTGATGTTTCTGAGATTGATATCCTGTTGTTTCTGAGATTGACATTTCGTTATTTCTAGAGAGATCTTGTCTCTGAGATTTTCTTGCTTCTGGGAGTGATATCTTGATAATTCTGGGAAGGGCATGTTTCTGAGAGCGACATCTTAACGTTCCTGGGAGTGACATCTTGTTTCTGGGAGTGACACGTTTCTGATATCCTGTTGTTTCTGGGAGTGACATTTTATGTTTCTAGAGTGACATGTTTCTGAGATTGACCTGTTTCTGGGAGTGACGTCTTGTTTCTGAGATTGACATGTTTCTGAGAGTGACATTTTGACGTTCCCGGGAGTGACATCTTGACGTTTCTGGGAGCAACATCTTGTTGCTGGAGTGACATCTTGTTTCTGGGAGTGACATCTTGTTGCTGGAGTGACATGTTTCTGGGAGCGACATCCTGTTGCTGGAGTGACATCTTGTTGTTTCTGGGAGTGACATCTTGACGTTCCTGGTGTGACATCTTGACGTTCTCGGGAGTGACATTTTGTTTTGGGGAGTGACTTGTTTCTGGGGGAGACTTCGCTTTCCTGGGAACGACATGTTTCTCCAGTGACATAGTGTTTCTTACATTGACATCTTGTTTCTGGGATTAACATCTTGTTTCTGAGATGACATTTTGTTTTTGGGAGTGACATCTGTTTCTGAGACTGACATGTTTCTGGGAGTGAAATCTTGTTTCTGGGAGTGACATGTTTCTGAGATTGACGTTGTTTCCGAAACTGGCATCTTGTTGCTGAGAGTGGCAACGTGTTTCTGGGCGTGACACGTTTCTGAGAGCGACATCTTGACGTTTCTGGAAGTGACATCTTGACGTTTCTGGAAGCGACATCTTGACGTTTCTGGAAGCGACATCTTGACGTTTCTGGAAGCGACATCTTGACATTTCCTGAAGTGACATCTTGACGTTTCTGGAAGTGACATCTTGACGTACCTGTGACATCCCGACGTTCCTGGAAGTGACATCTTGACGTTTCTAGAAGTGACCTCTTGACGTTTCTGGAAGTGACATTTGAACGTTCATGAAAAAGACATCTTGTCTGTGGAAGCGACATCTTGTCTGTGGAAGTGAATCTTGTCTGTGGAAGTGACATCTTGCGTTTCTGGGAGCAACATCTTTACGTTTCTGGAAGTGACATCTTGACATTTCTGGGAGTGACATCTTGACGTTTTGGGGAGTCACATCTTAACTTTACTGGAAGTGACATCTTGACGTTTTGGGGAGTCACATCTTAACTTTACTGGAAGTGACATCTTGACGTTTTGGGGAGTCACATTTTAACTTTACTGGAAGCGACATCTTGACGTTCATGAAAGAGATCTTGACGTTTCTGGAAGCAATATCTTGACGTTTCTGGAAGCGATATGCGAACTTTAAAAAAAAAAGTGACATCTGGACTTTTAAAAAAAGTGACATCTTGACGTTGCTGGAACTACCATCTTGACGTTGCTGGAACTGTCATCTTGACATTGCTGGAGGTGACATCTTGACATTGCTGGAAGTGACATCTTGACATTGCTGAAGGTGACATCTTGACGTTGCTGGAAGTGACATCTTGACATTGCTGGAGGTGACATCTTGACGTTGCTGGAGGTGACATCTTGACGTTACTGGAAGTGACATCTTGACATTGTTGGAAGTGACATCTTGACGTTGCTGGAAGTGACATCTTGACGTTGCTGGAAGTGACATCTTGACATTGATGGAAGTGACATCTTGACGTTGCTGGAAGTGACATGTTGCTGGAAGTGACATCTTGACGTTGCTGGAAGTGACATCTTGACGTTGCTGGAAGTGACATCTTGACGTTGCTGGATGTGACATCTTGACGTTTCTGGAAGTGATATCTTGACGTTGCTGGAAGTGATATCTTGACGTTTCTTGAAGTGACATCGTGACGTTGCTGGAAGTCACATCGTGACGTTGCTGGAAGTGACATCTTGACGTTTCTGGAAGTGACATCGTGACGTTGCTGGAAGTGACATCTTGACGTTTCTGGAAGTGACATCTTGACGTTGCTGGAAGTGACATCTTGACGTTTCTGGAAGTGACATCGTGACGTTGCTGGAAGTGACATCGTGACGTTGCTGGAAGTGACATCTTGACGTTTCTGGAAGTGACATCGTGACGTTGCTGGAAGTGACATCTTGACGTTTCTGGAAGTGACATCTTGACGTTGCTGGAAGTGACATCTTGACGTTTTTGAAAGTGACATCTTGACGTTGCTGGAAGTGACATCTTGACGTTCCTGGAAGTGACATCGTGACGGTGCTGGAAGTGACATCGTGACGTTTCTGAAAGTGACATCTTGACGTTGCTGGAAGTGACATCGTGACGTTTCTGGAAGTGACATCTTGACCTTTCTTGAAGTGACATCTTGACGTTTCTGGAAGTAACATCTTGACGTTGCTGGAATTGACATCTTGACGTTGCTGGAATTGATATTTTGACGTTGCTTTTAGTGATATCTTAACGTTGCTGGAAATGGAATCTTGACATTTCTTGAATTGACATCTTGACGTTGCTGGAAGTGACATCTTGACGTTTCTTGACCTGTCATCTTGACGTTGCTGGAAGTGACATCTTGACTTTCTGGAAGTGACATCTTGACGTTGCTGGAAGTGACATCTTGACGTTGCTGGAACTGTCATCTCGACGTTGCTGGAAGTGACATCTTGATGTTGCTTGAACTGTCATCTTGATGTTGCTGGAAGTGACATCTTGACGTTCCTGGAAGTGATATCTTGACGTTGCTGGAAGTGACATCTTGACGTTGCTGAAAGTGATATCTTGACGTTGCTGGAAGTGACTTGACGTTTCTGGGAGTGACATGTTGCTGGAAGTGACATTTTGACGTTTCTGGGAGTGACATGTTGCTGGAAGTGACATCTTGACGGTGCGCGAAGTGACATGTTGCTGGAATCGTCATCTTGACGTTGCTGGAAGTGACATATTGACGTTGCTGGAAGTGACATTGACGTTTCTGGAAGTGACATTGACGTTGCTGGAAGTGACATCTTGACGTTGCTGGAAGTGACATCTTGACGTTGCTGGAAGTGACATCTTGACGTTGCTGGAAGTGACATGTAGCTGAAAGTGACATCTTGATGTTCCTTGGAGTGACATCTTAATGTTCATGGAAAATACATCTTGTCTGTGGAAGTGATATCGTGACGTTGCTGGAAGTGACATCTTGACGTTTCTGGAAGCGATATCTTGACGTTTCTGGGAGCGACAACTTGACGTTTCTGGAAGTGACATTTTGACGTTTCTGGGAGTGACATCTTGACGTTACTGGAAGTGACATCAGGACATTTTGGGGAGTGACATCTTGACGTTTCTGTGAGTGACATCTTGACGTTTCTGGAAACGACTTGTTTCTGCGGGTGACGACTTGACGTTTCTGGAAGAGGCATTGTGACGTTTCTGAAAACGATATCTGGACTTAAAAAAAAAAAAGAATTGACATCTTGACATTGCTGAACCTGTCATCTTGACGTTGCTGGAAGTGACATCTTGACGAAGAGCAGTTCCTATGTCTTGATGGAATGGTATTCTCTGGTCTTGATGGAGTTCCTCAGTCTTGATTCTTGACTTAAAGCTCCCAGGTGATGGCACAAGTACAGGGGGAAACAGCGCTAGTAGAACTGCCATGTGATGAGCATGACTACTTTAACCCTAGCTTTAGTCCTTCTGCAGATAAACAACATTAAAAAAAAGATATTTGGAAAAAAAAGCCTAAAGGAGTGTGAGGGAGCGACCGAGTCACTTCGCTCCCACAAGAGTACTGACCTACGAGTCCAAACATGTGGGCCAGCCTTCAGGTCCAGCCAGAGTCAGACTGACCAGCCATTTACAGTCCTGAATAAACTTTCAGGCCAGATTTAAAGTCATGGTCGTCTTCACAAACGAACGGAAAATAATTTCTAGCGAGCACTGTCACTGCTTTCAGAGGTGCTCTTTTCAGGACACCGTGATCACTGTCTCCAAGATTGCTCCCCTCTGGTCTCTTTGCTACACAGCTTTATCTTTCTATAATTATTGTTTACAGGTTTGGTTCGTGTTTTAAGACTTTCTTTCTAAAGGGTGAGGAGGTTTAAAGGTTAGTTATTAGTTTGTGGGCTTTTTGGGGGTGGGGGTGGGGGGGGGGGGGGGGGGCAGGGGTGTCTTTTAGAGTTATTACTTTTTATTTCGTTTTAGGTTGGTTTTTTTCCGTTTTAGTTTCATTTTGGTTTTTGGTTTGGTTTATTGTTTTATTTGGTTTAGTTTTATTCATGTCTTTTTGACATGTGTCCCTTCTTGTTTTAAATTGGTTTATTTCGGTTTGGTTTGGTTTTATATGGTTTAGTTTTATTCACGGTCTGGTTTATTTTATTTTGGTTTTGGGTTAGTTTTATATGGTTTAGTTTTATTCAGTTTGGTTTAGTTTATTTTGGTTTGGTTTAGTTTTATATGGTTAAGTTTTATTCAGTTTGGTTTATTTTATTTTTGTTTGGTTTAGTTTTATATGGTTTATTTTTATTCAGTTCGGTTTATTTTTTGGTTTGGTTTACTTTATATGTTTAGTTTATTCAGTTTGGTTTAGTTTATATTGGTTGGTTTATTTTTATATGGTTTAGATTTATTCACGGTTTGGTTTAGTTTTGAGTTTATTTCAGTTTAGGTTTAGTTTTAAGGCTTTTTCTTTTAATAAACTTTCTCTGGGGATTGCCATTTTGTTTTTGGTTAAGTTCTTTATTTTTAAAATATTTTGTATTTTTTGTTTATCCTATTTCCTAACAAAGCACTTTTTTATTTTGTTTTATTTGAAAGTCCCTTTTTAGTTTTAACTTTACATGCTTTAAATCTTCTACACAGTCACTTTATGTGTTTATTCAGTTTATTGCTCTTCTAGTCTCTGGAATTAGTTTTTAGTTTGTTTTTATTTTAGCCAGGGGTGTTGGGGCAATCAATTCTGGTGTCCAGTGATCATCTAACTGCAACTAATACGTCGTTCAACTGCAGTCATGAAGCATTCTCTGATGCTGAAAAAGCAAAATGTAATCAAAAGAACTGACGAGGTAAGGAGTGACACAGATCACTTCCTTCTGCAAGTACTACACTCATGTGTTCTCGGCTACTTTCTGAAAACACGCCCGAAAAATGGGTTAAAGGCGGAAATCGCGGTTGTGCAGTTTTCAAACTCTTAATGTGGTAAACTTTACACTCAGTCGCAACTTTCCACAAACTGCTGCCCTTATCGGTTTCTTTCCTCCGAAATATTTCAGATGCCGAATGATTCATTAAAATAAAAAACCGCACACACGCATAAAAAAAAAAAAATCTGAGCGCTTTGATTTGTTGCTTTACAAGATTCAGCGCTATATAAATTCCATAAATTATTATTATTATTATTATTATTATTATTATTATTATTATTAGATGCGATAAATCAAGCAATGAATTTCTTCGTGGTTTTTTTGCGATTACGAAGTGTCCCTAATATTTGCAAAGTTATTGACTCGGCTCTCTAACCAAACGTTTTAAAAAATCACGATCTGTTTTAACACAGCCCTGAATTCGCTGAATAGTCTTAATTTAGCACTAGAATCGAGCATCCTCACTCCAAATACGAATGAACAAGTATTTACATCCTAGGACTATCGGTAAGAGGCGTATGAAGGACTGGCTTTAGACAGGAATAATTTCATGCTATCACATTGGCAAGTCAACGACGCCGTGCCCCTAGACAAACACTTCGTTCCGAATTCTCTGATCAGAAGGTTCACGGCTGCTGGCCAGTATCTGGGGACAAGCACATATAGAGGATTGTCTTATAACACGCTGATATAAACATGTTCTGGGTTCAATTCCCAGCCTCGCCATTTCTTCCCAGTTTGACAAACAAATCGAACTGAATGTCAAAGTCCTTCGGATGAGACTATAAACCAAGGCCCCGTGTGCGAACGCACGCAGAACATCTTGCGCACACGTTAAATCCTGTTCCGCTTTTCGAAAGAGTAGGCCATTGTGTGCCGGTGGGAACAGATGACAATTTACAAAACCGCATACACACGGGGACCGGATGTAAAACAGCACACGAGTGCTTATTCCATTATCCTCGATATAAAAGAATAAATAAATAAATAAATAAATAAATAAATGTAATTCCAGAGAACCCGACCCCATAAATTCACCTATTCTATGGCTATCTGCTACGAAATGTTTCCATCACCAACTGGGCTATAACATTCTGTTCATGGACTGCATTTCTTTCGCACAGACTGATACACAATGACTTCAACACCTCTAGCAGTTCCTTGAGGACTGCACTAATCAGGAAGCGTGTCTTGGTCACACCGAACCTGATGGAGCCCATTCCTCTTTTGAGGGTGCATGCTGGGCTTGTTTGTACTATCCGTACCAACAGTCATCGTTGGCTCACTCCTACAAAAATCATATCCCACCCTCCCGTCCTTCCTTGGCTAGAACTGCAAGGCTTTCCAACGTTAGTGTGCGTATGCAACCGTTTTTAACCCTCTATTAAGGTAGCGGCATTCTGATTTCAGGGATGGTGTCTAAACATGACACATATCCATACTTTATCTCTAAACACACAAAAAATGTGATTTACAACACATGCACTGAAATTAAAAAAAGCATCCATCACACATTATTACAATAAAATTCAAACTATTTTTAGCACAACCGTATTCACACACAAACAAACCCACCCAAGCGCTTCGTTTTTTTACAAGATTCAGCGCTATATAAATTCCATATATTATTATTATTATCATAAAGTGTGAATGCGGTTTCCTTTTATTTTGTCGTCCCTTCCTACTGGCACTCAATGATAAATTCTTCCAAAAGTCGAACAGATTTGTCAACGCGTGCTCGATTTTCTACGTGCGTTCACACACGGAGCCTCAGTGTATCATCTCACCCAAGGACTTATGGGGGGGTTGCTTCAGAGCAGATGTTCCACTGCAGGGTGAACACCTTAACAATGGGTGCCGCCAAGGTTGCCCCTATTCCGGGCCGTCAAATCATGAGCGCGACGCATTCCGACTTCGAAGACTACGTCAAAACGCTGCAATATTCTATCTACTCCTATGGGCACGTAAAGGGCTACTCTTCCGAAAGGCTTAACGGGTTTTAATATCTGTGCAACATGTCCTGCGTGCGCTTGTACAAGTAAACTCGGTTTTATGTCATCTGGGTTATTGGGGAAGGGCGTTGGTGCCGACATTAACTTCAAAGGAAAATTCCCTTTAACGGGAATCTCGTTGGCTGGTTTCCAACACTCAGTCTAAAATTTAAGTTAAAAACGAAATTAAAAAGTGGTGCTCACGCAGTATTGTACTTATAGCACGCACATGCTAAGTTCTATCACTGAATGCCACCACAATGTGTTTGCGCGCGCGTGTTTGCATGCGTTAACATTGTATGTGTGCGTGTATGCATGCGTGCGTGCGTATGTGTGCGCGTTGAAATCCACTCAGCAGATTGCAATATCAGTGTTCCCACTTTGTTTCTGGACAAGCATGTGCCACTAATCTGTTTTACTTGGCTATGAATTAATAATTACTGAAAATCAAAACTTCAGTGAATTCAGATAAACTGTGTGTGTGGAATTGATTTGTTTTCAGTAAAAAAGATAAAAGCAACCCACCAAAACAACAATCCAATAAACCAAAATAATTTAAAAACAGAAAAATAATCTAAGGCTCAGGCCATCTCTTGATAAAGTTGGATGCCACATCCACCGATTTAGTTGCAAAAAGGATTAAGTATTGCACTTTGAAATGAAATGACCAAATTTGTATTATCTTTATGCTAGCAGGGTCACCATAAGACCATCGCTACAGCCGAAATGAAGGAGGGGGTGGGGGTGGAACTCTCAGAGGTGTAGGCATAGTTTACAGTAATGTTTTTTCAATGAACGATTAGCAGAGGTAAGGAAACATTTCAAATCCTTACCATCTTAACGTTCGCCGACCACAGCGTTTACTATATTTGACGAATCTATATTTTGTACACGTAAAAACTGGGACACGGGGAGATGACAAAGCTTTTTAGCTTCAAAAGAAAAATATCCGACTGAATAAAACAAGGAATAGCTAAAGACAACTTTGCACCAGCTGAAAAATGTGAAGAAATGCCTTACTTTCTCCATGTTATATTTTTTCTGTATAGCTTACTGGCAGGGAGAAGGAGGGGGGGGGGGGAAGTCTGCCTAAAAGTAATTTGTGTTTAAGAAAGGAGAACAGGGGGCAAAATACCTTCGCGGTTATGACACGAATCTTGCAGAGAATTCAGTTCAGTGTCACAACGATTTGTGAAGGAGCTGCAAGGAGGTATCTAGTTACAGCAGTGGGAGCACACAGAAATTTTGCCCCACCATAATAACCCGTTTTTCAACCCGGTGTAGAAAAAGAAAAAAAATTCGCAATCTTATTTTCCCGAATGTCTCGATTTTAGACATGCACCGGTCGTATACGCAAACAATCTCACCATTGGTGGACCTCGGAGTTCTAGCCAAGGAATGAAGAAAAGAAAACAAAAAATGCTCAAAAAGATTATCAATATTAAAATACAGTTGTATAAATGACTTACCTGATGTCTCAGTTCAAAACTGCACGAAGGGATCAGCGACAGTGTGTCTTGTCCAGTTGTCGCCACAAAATCTGATTCAGTCACCGTCAGCGGAACAGTGAAGTGCGCAGGCCCAGCAAGTCAGCGCCCTCTGTGAGTGAACAGAAAATTAATCATTTCTTACGTGCATCACGGATTAGCAGTGTTCGCGGGAGAAGACCTTATCTCCCCTATCCAAAGGCTGATGTACATTCAAAGTTTGAAGTGTGAACACACACACACACACACACACACACACACACACTCACACACCTCTCTCTCTCTCTCTCTCTCTCGTGTGTGTGTGTGTGTGTGGGGGGGGGGGGGGGTGGGTGTGTGTGTGTGTAGCTGCTTGTTTTTGTGCTTTTCTTGTTTTCATCTTTATTTCACTGTGCAAAAAGAAAACACAATTTAATACTCTGCCTACCGGTTTCTCTCTGTGTGTCTGCCTCTCTTTTGTCTGCCTCTCTATCTTTGTTTTCATTTCGTCTGTCTCTTTAGCTCTCTCATGTTTTCTTAAATCTGAAATGTTTGTGCATCCAGTTAGTTTACTGTATTTTACTCCATTATCTATATAGACTAGCTTCAACATTACATATGAATATGCAGACAGACTTCTCAATACATTCTACTCCCATTGTCAACTAACCAACATGAAACAACGAAGAGATATTTAACGTTCATTTCTCTCAGTTTTCTGAGAGGGTGGCATGCACGCCTAAATGGCAAGTTAGATCGTGGCACACGGGATAGTCTGCGTATGACAAGACCTGATTCAGCACAAGCGAGAAAAAACCCTCTTGCAAGCAGTACCAACAGTTCTATAGAGAAGAAACGACACGTCTAAGGTGGGGATTTTAGTGCCTCCACAATCCATCGCCAGCTGCAATTTGACTACAAGGCAAAAACTACAGCCACATAGTCCGCTGACTAGTTTGGTGATTGGGGCAACTGAGCGTTTATCGCAGACTGTTTCATTTCATTTCATTTCATACCACTCTTAAGTCACGGCAAATTTCTCTACCTAAATTTCGAGCTGGTCTCCCCGGGAGAGCGTGTCACCACAAGAGCAGCACCACCCATTATTATTTGTTTCTTCCGTTTGAAACTGTATTTTTTCCCTTTCAAGGTGGGTTTTTTTCCTAATTTTTTTTGCCAGGGACATATTTTTGTCGCCATAGGTTATTTTACTTGCGCTAAATATTTTATGTAACACACGGGACCTCGGTTTATTGTCTCATCCAAAATATTAGTACCCAAACCACCACTCATGGTCTAATTGATGGTGGAAAAGTTTCGGGCCCAAACGGGGATCGAACCACGCATACTTCCGACCAGGACTTTTCGCTTTCTAGGCAGGAGCGTTACCTCTAGACCATCAATCCACTATTGCATGCAGACTATGTAAAGGATCTCTATAGCGGCCCCTGCTTGGCGACTGCATGCACATCTGGCTTGTGGAGTTGAGTCCAGTCCATGAGATGTGCGATCCAGCCTTGCCCGTTGGCGGCTGTCTCCATTGATTAGAGTTACCACACACGTCAATATTTTTAAAATTTATATTTATTTATTTATACCACTTTAAATCACGCAGATTTCTCTGCGTGAAATTCGGGCTGCTCTCCCCGGGGAGAGCACGTCGCCACAAGAGCAGCGCCACCCATTTATTTCTTCTTTTTTTCTGTCTGCAACAGTATTTGTTTTCCCTATCAGAGTGGCTTTTTTCTACATAATTTTGCCAGGGACAACTCTCTTGTTGCCGTGGGTTCTTTTACGTGCGCTAAATAATTATGTGCAACACACGGGACCTCGGTTTATCGTCTCATCCGAAAGACCAGCGCCCAGACCACCACTCATGATCTAATGGATGGGGGAAAAGTTTCGGGTACAAACGGGATACGAACCACCGCACACTTCCGACCCGGACTTTTCGCTTTCTAGACAGGCGCGTTACCTCTAGACCACCGATCCACGTGATCCACGTGATCGTGATAAAAACAATGCCGACAAGGATTTATTCACTTATCTATTATTTATTTATTGGTTTCAAACAAAATGGAATAAGCACTTATGTGTCTCTTTACATCCAGTTCTTTTGTATATGTAGTTTGCATATTTTGTCATCCACTCAAACCGGCACAGTCGAAGACAAACACCCCAGCAGCTATACTGCTACTCTCACACTGTCATAACCACCCCGAAAAGTAGCAGCATCGAAGAAGACGACAACGACCACGGAACCACCACCAACAACAACTACACAGCATCCCCAACATCATGAACAACACAAACAAACACAGCACACAAAACCAGCATAACTCAGTCAAGGGTCCAGGCTCATTGCTAAAAAAACCCACCCCAACACCTTAATTAGCGCCCCTTTTCCTTTTACCAAGTTCAAATGCGGTCAGTTCCTGCTAATTAATTAAGTGGTGCTATAATTATGATGATGATGATGATCTATCTATTCTTTCTTTTCTTTTTTTCTGTCGAGGATAATGGAGTAAGCACCCATGTGCTTTTTATTTTACATCCAGTCCCAGTGTGCATGCAGTTTTGAACTGGGCTGGGATGGATAGTAGCTGGAAGTGGGAGAAAACCTACATCTGTGAAACACATGTACATCATCACCAACAACTTTTTCAACTCATCTCTGCATTATGTACTTTCAGGACTATTCCCTCAACATCTACCTCCGGCAGAGGTGGGTCGATCCCCGCCTGCAGTTCATCAACTACTCGCGGGCCGAGTGGCTGGAACTGGACACCAAGATCATGCGCAAGGTGTGGGTGCCAGACACCTTCTTCCGCAACGAAAAAAAGGGCGCTTTCCATGACGTGACGGTGCCCAACCGCCTGATGCACCTGTACCGCAACGGTACCATTTACTACAGCATGAGGTAAGGCCGGCCTGTCTTTATTTATTTATTTTATTTATATTTAATTATTACAATTTAAGTCACGAGATTTCTCTGCGTGAAATTCGGGCTGCTCTCCCCGGGGAGAGCACGTCGCCACAAGAGCAGCGCCACCCTTTTTTTTTTTCTTTTTTTTTTCTGCAACTGTATTTCTTTCCCTATCAGAGTGGCTTTTTTCTAAGAATTTTGCCAGGGACAACTCTCTTGTTGCCGTGGGTTCTTTTTCGTGCGCTGCATAATTTTGTGTAACACACGGGACCTCGGTTTATCGTCTCATCCGAAAGACTAGCGCCCAGACCACCACTCATGGTCTAATGGATGGGGGAAAAGTTTCGGGCCCAGACGGGGTACGAACCCGGACTTTTCGCTTTCTAGACAGGCGCGTTACCTCTAGACCACCGATCCACACTGTCCTCGCCCCCCTACCTGTCCATAGGGAAATATGGAAGTAAAGGAAACCTCTTGTGAGGATAGCATAACGGTTGTTGTCGTTATCGTTGTTGTTAATGTTGTTGTTTTTGTTGATGTTGGTGGTGGTGGTGGTGGTGGTGGTGTTGGTGGTGGTGGTGGTGTCGTTGTTGTTGATGTTGGTGTTTGTGTTGTTGTTTTTGTTGCATTGTGTGATGGTGGTTAGGATGGTGATATGATGTAGAAGTGGTCATTTTGTGTGTGTGTTTGTATTTGTGTGTGTGTGTGTGTGTGTGTGTGTGTGTCTGTCTGTCTGTTGGTTTGTGTACGCGCGTATTTGCGCGCGCATGTGTGTGTAAGTGTATGCGTGCATGTGTGCGTATGCGTGTGTGTGTATGTGTGTGTGTGCCCGCGCGCATGCGTGCGTGTGTGAATGTGTGTGTGTGTGTGTGTGTGTGTCCGCGTGCGTGCACGTGTGCATGTGTGTGTGTACCGTCTATGCATGTCAACGTCAAAGTCAAAGTCAAGCTTTTTTTTTCAAAGTCAAACTTTTATTTTCAGACGGTACATTGAATAAGCAGTGCATTTGCTTTTTTTCATCAAGTCAACTATGCGCGTATGTGTGTGTTCTGCTAGCTCAGTCTTGCGCATCATTGATTGTATATCGCTTTCAACGTGGCCCCTACTGTTATCTACACGGCTGGCTGGCTGGCTAGTTACTGGAATTCCACAGAAACTACTATAGTTTAAAAACCATGGCACAGACCCAATCTTCCAGACTTCGTGGCGCTTGAAGCAGTGGCTAGGTGATCATCAGGGTTAGCAATCTCACAGATAGGGATTTCGTTTGTATTCTTTTACTTCAAGGATTATGGAATAAACACTCCAGTACTTTTTTTTACATCCAGTCCTCTGGTGTATGCAGTTTTGTAAATTTTGCCATCCGTTCCCACCGGCACACACTGACTTAATCTTCCAAAAAAACAGAACGGGTTTTAACGTGCGTGCAAGATGTTATGTGTGCATTCTCACACGGGACTTCGGTTTCTAATCTCATCCGAAGGACTTTTAGGGCGAGTGGAATCGGCACTGATGTTAACTTCAGAGGAAAAATCTTCTTGAACGAGATTCGAACCCGGATCAGCAGACCAGGAGCGCAATGCGCATTGCTCTAACCACCAGGCCATCCCGTCTCCTAAGGGAGGGAGAGAGAGAGAAGTAAGTAAGTGTGAGCGGTTGAAATGGTGCTGATTACTTACACAGCTGTTGCTGAAGGCTGTGGTATAGTATTGCGTTCTATTGTGTCGTATATTATTGCAGTGTATTTTTCTTACAGTCTGTGGGAAACGCGACATACTGTTCCTCGGGGAAGTGGCTATCGCCCTGTGGCGACAATCATTTACTACTGACTACTGGATAGCCTGCTGGTTAGAGTGAGGCGCTCGTGATCTGCTGACCCGGGTTCGAATTTCGTTCAAGAGGATTTTTTCCTCTGGAGTAAACATAAGCACCGACTCCACTCCCCCCAATGAGTCCTTCGGATGAGACTATAAACCGATGTCCCTTGTGCGAATGCAGGCAGGACATCTTGCGCACACGTTAAAACCCGTTCCGCTTTTTGGAAGAGTAGGCCATTGTGTGCCGTTGGAGTGGATAACAAAACTGACAAAACTGCATAACACGGGGACTGAGTGTAAAAAAAGCACATGAGTGCTTATTCTATTATCCTCGAAATGAAAGAATAGTAAATACATAAATTGTTGTGTTGTTTACTTCTGTATTATTCTGCTCCCTAAGAATGGTAGGACAAAAGCTACTGTTTACTAATACTAATAATGAAATTTATAAAGCGCTTTACCTTGCAAAACCCCGCTCCAAATCAAAGCGCTTTCATTCATCCTACTCTTTGACATGCAGCCAGTTACAATTAATAGTTTTTACAAAATCAAATGTAAACACACACAAGCACGCACACACACACACAATCCTGTTTATTCTGATGGCTCCGATGCTTTTACTTGCATCATGGGGTCTGCTTGTCCATCCTGCACTAATCAATCTTGCTTTTGATGAGACTTGAACTCACGTTACATATAATTTTAGTCCGGAGCAATAACCACACTGCTGTGCGGTGGTGCATCGAAATTAATGCAGTTTGTTGATTTTTTCTATTTGTTTAGTGTTAAACCCAGGAATCAATTCAGTTCTGTGGAGAAGTTGGCGTTAGTTATCTGTGTAGTGTTTGAAACGGAGTAACCCAGACTTGAGAGAGAAGAATAAAGCTGGAAAGAGGGAAGGGGGTGGAGGGTGGGCGTGGGGGGTTTGAGAGTGATGGGGGATGGGGGCTTAAGAGGACTGATGAAAGAGGGGGAAGGGAAGTGGGGGGGGGGGGGGGTGAAAGTAAAGTGGAACAGAGTTTTGCCATCTGTTGGGAAATCTCAACATTTACGTTACAAAAACGAAACAAAAAGAACGAAAAAGAAAGACGTCTTTGGAAGATATTAGATCTCTACTTGCAAGTATTTCTTTTTGGCCTTTGTTTGTTTTGAGGAGAGGGAGAGGGGAGAGAGAGAGAGAGAGAGAGAGAGAGAGAGAGAGGGGGGGGGGGGAGAGAGAGAGAGATTTCATTAGTTTATTTGTATTCTTTTATCTTTTTAATCTTTAATTTGGAGGATAATGGAATAGGCACCCATGTGATTTTTTATCAAGTACCCATGTGTATGCAGTTTTGTCAATTTTGTCACCCGCTCCCACCGGCACACAATGGCCTACTTTTCCGAAAAGCGGAACGGGTTTTAACGTGTGCACAAGATGTTCTGCGCGCGTTCGCACACGGGACCTCGGTTTATAGCCTCATCGGAAAGACTTTTGGGGAGAGTGGAGTCGGCACTGATGTTAACTCCAGAGGAAAAACCTCTTGAACGAGAATGGAACCCGGGTCAGCAGATCACGAATACACCACTCTAATCACCAGGCTATTTCTCCCTCCCCCCCTTTCCCGAGAGAGAAAGAAAGAAAGAAGAGAGAGAGAGAGAGAGAGAGAGAGAGAGAGAGAGAGAGAGAGAGAGAGAGAGACAGACAGACAGACAGACAGACAGACAGAGACAGAGACAGAGAGAGAGAGAGTGTGTGTGTGTGTGTTTTCGTTCACATTTGAAGAAAATGTAATTCCTACTGATTTTTGTTTGCTGTTTTCAGGAAGGGGTGGGAATGGACATTTGGCATTGTTTTTTTCCTCTTATGTTATAGTTATTGATACTACTGCTATATATTTCTTATGGCCAGTCTGCATTCACATATGCAAACACCCAAACAAACAAAGAAGCAAACACACACACATACACGCGCGCTTGCTTTCACACACAATAAGGCAAAGCAAAGGAAAGCAATATTAGACACAGAAGTCAGCAGACACAGTCAAATAATCTTGAGAACACGAAGGACATGAACATTAATTAGTTTACATTGCAAAAGGTTCGCTCTTTCAGGAAGGGAGGATAGGCATGTTCAGTCATCAGCGTCATCCAGCGGACCTTGTCTCTGTGCTTCAATAATAATCATAGTTCTAAAAGGCCTGGCTTCAAGGTGTTAATAACGATAACAAACAACAATAATAATAATAATAATAATAATAATAATAATAATAATAATAATAATAATAATAATAATAATAATAATAATAATAGTAATAATAATAATAATAATAATAATAATAATATATACAAAAAAAAGTAATAATGAAATGATTATAATAATAACAACAATAAAAAAAACAACAAAACAAAAGATAAAAAACATAATGACAAGTACATAAGTAATAATACTAATATATAATAATACACAATCAATAAAATAATACATACTATATACTAATGGACTTATGATTAAAACAAGCTAGCTACTGACAATGTGCATGAAAGTACTACTACTACTACTTCTACCTACTCTCTTCTAGCTGCTGCTGCTGCTGCTGCTGCTGCTGCTGCTGTAATAATAATACTAATATGCTAACTGGTAATTAATGCTAATAATAATAATATGATAATAATAATAATGATAATGATATATGATGATTATAATAATAATAATACAATAATGATAAATAATAATAATAATGAAATATTATATATCCCACTTATACTTTAAAACCAAACCAAAGACCATTCCGCGGTGCAGAACCTTGCCTTGCACAGCCTCTGGTGGAAGGGCATGCCTGCAGGCAACGCTGCCTGCCTGTGCACTCTCTGCTTGATTCCTAGTGTATGATAATTATGCTGCCCTCTCTATCGGGCTTCTGCTATTTGGAATGAGCGCAAAATAGGTGTATCAGACTAGATAATGCCATCCCAACATGAATGATGATACAATGCAGGTGCATGCATGGGTGAGCGAGTGGAGTGTGTGTGTGTGTGTGTGTGTGTGTGTGTGTGCGCGCGCGCGCGTGGTGTGTGTGTGTGTGGGGTGGGGGGTAGGGGTGGTGGTGGCGGAGGGCGCACGCAAGATAACAGCATTACTGATAATAATAATAACATGGGTCATCAATTCAGCTTTTGCCGTTGTTAGTTCTTCTTCTACTTCTTATTTGGTTTTCTGTTATTCTGTTGCTAGAAACATAGCAAAGTAGCAAAACAAAATTTTAAAAAGCCGGCCAAACTGCCCCAAAATAAAGCTAAAACTTGCATGAAGATTGCTGCTTATATGAATTGTTGGGTTGAAACTAGAAAGTATGTGTGTGTGTGCGCGCGCGTGCATGCGTGCGTGCGTGTGTGTGTGTGTGGGGTGTGTGGTGTGTGTGTGCGTGTATGTGTATGTGCGTGTGTGTGTGT
>CM054141.1:64241839-64261839 GCA_028751875.1 Rapana venosa
CCATCCACCCATCCCTCCCTCTCTCCCTCACTCCTCCCTCAATCCATCCACCCATCCCTCCATCCACATCTCCTCCACCCCTTCCTCCATCCTCCATCACTCCCTCCATCCTTCCCTTCCTCCCTCCATCCATTCTTCCTCCATTCACTCCTCCCTCCCTCCACCCCTCCTCCACCCCTCCTATCTCCACCCCTCCCTCCCTCTATCCCACCATCCATCCTTCCCTCCATCTACCCCTCACTCTCTTCCCCTGTCCGTCCGTACCTTCCTCCTCCCTCAATTCGCCCCTCCCTCCCTCCATCCAACATCCCTCCCTCTCTCCTTCTCTCCACCCATCCGTCCATCCCTCCTTCCTTTCCTCCATACCTCCCTCTCACCCACCCACCCACCCACCCATCCATCCTACCCTTCTCCTGCTAATCCGTCTATAGATCTTACCCATCCATCCATCATCCATCCATCCATCATCCATCCATCCATCCACCCACCCACCCACCCATCCATCCATCCATCCATCCATCCATCCATCCATCCATCCATCCATCCATCCATCCAGGTTAAAGTGAAGCAATGTTGTTGGTTTGTTGTTCAGCGGGCAGTTTTTCCTGTGTGCGGGCGGACTTCCTGCTGCAGCGGGACATCGGCTATTACCTGATCCAGGTGTACGTGCCCTCCGTGCTCATCGTCATCCTCTCCTGGGTGTCCTTCTGGCTGGACGTGGAGGCCATCCCCGCCAGGTATGATCCCCTTCACGAGCATATATTTTTCCTCTGGAGTTAACGTACATCAGTGCAGACTCTCCACTCTCACCCCAAAAAGGTCCTTCGGATAAGTCCATAAACCGAGGTCCCGTGTGCGAACGCACGCAGAACATCTTGCGCATACGTTAAATCCTGTTCTGCTGTTCGTCAGAGCAGGCCATTGCCGGTGGGAACAGGTGACAGAATTTACAAAACCGCATACACACGGGGACTGGATGTAAAAAAGCGCATAAGTGCTTATTCCATTATCCTCGACATTAAAGAAAGTAAATATAAAAGAATTAAGTAAAACATCATCTTTTGTTATCTGTTGTTTTTCTTTCTTTCTTTCTTTCTTTTATTTTTTACCACTTTAAGTCACGGCAGATTTCTTTGCGTGAAATTCGGGCTGCTCAATCCCGGGGAGAGCGCGTCGCCACAAGAGCAGCGCCATCCATTTTTTGTGTGTGTGTCTGTAAGTGTATTTGTTTCCCTATCAGAGTGGCGTTGTGTACATAATTTTTGCCAGGGACAACTCTCTTGTTGTCGTGGGTTCTTTTACGTGCGCTAAATAATTGTGTGTAACACACGGGACCTGGGTTCATCGTCTCATCCGAAAGACTAGCACCCAGACCACCACTAATGGACCTTAAGGATGGGGGAAAAGTTTCGGGTTCAAACGGGATTCGAACCACCGCACACTTCCAACCCGGACTTTTTGCTTTCTAGGCAGGCGCGTTACCTCTAGACCACCGATAGTTGGTCTGTATCTATCCTTCTTTGGAGTTATGAGGCCATGAGGGTTGCTTAAGGTGTTGTTGTTGTGTGTTGTTGTTGTTGTGTGTTGGCGCTTTAGTGGCCCCGTGATAGGAGAAAGCTGGGAAAACAGGTGGTGGAGGACGGGATAGCCTAGTGGTTAAAACATTGCGCTCGCAGTCTGACTACCCGGGTTGGATTACCGTTCAAGGGGATATTTTCCCCTGGAGTTAACATCAGTGCAGATTCCACTCTCCCCAAAAGTCCTTCGGATGAGACTATAAACCGAGGCACCGTGTGCGAACGCATGCAGAACACCTTGCGCACATATTAAATCCTGTTCCGCTTTTCGTAAGAGTAGGCCATTGTGTGCCGGTGGGAACAGATGACAGAATTTACAAAACCGCATACACACGGGGACTGGGGATGTAATAAAAGCACATGAGCGCTTAATCCATTATCCTCCATATAAAAGAATTTTTTTAAAATATGGAGGAAAGAAGGTCGAAGGAAATGAGAGAGAACTGGTTAGCAAATTTAAGGTCGAAGGAAATGAGAGAGAACTGGTTAATAAATTTAAAAGAGTAATTGATTTTTCTTGGCTTCCTCCATCACTCACATTTACGTAGCTTGAACGTCGTTGTTGGTTTTTAAAAACATCTTATAGCTTTCTTATTTATACTTTTGCTTTACTTTCAGAAGTAGCTTCATCCCCGAAGTCGGTATACGTGTACTTTAATAATGGGGAAAAAAACGACCGTATTCTCAAAAATCTTAATATTGTCAAACATTTGAGCTCTAGGTAAGGAAAGAAAAAAGCCATCCAAACAACAACAAACAACAACAACAACAACACTCAGCCATACCAACTTCTCTTTTCACGGGTTCCAGAATTTCTCTGGGAGTCCTGACGGTGCTGACGATGACCACCCAGAGTTCTGGGGCCAGGTCCTCGCTACCCCGGGTGTCGTACGTCAAGGCCATCGACGTGTGGATGTCCACCTGCCTCTTCTTCGTCTTCGCCTCGCTGCTGGAGTTCGCCTACATCAACGTGTTGGCGCGTCGCCGATTCCCCTTCCAGTGTCTGGGGGGTGGAGGGGGGGACTCTGGCCCCTCTGCCAGCAACGAGGACGGGGGACAGGGGGTAGGTTTGGGGAGTTGTGTGTGTGTGTGGGGGGGGGGGGGGTCTGTGGGGGTGTGGGGGTGGGTTTGGTTGTGGGGTTGGGGGTGGGTGGGTGAGTGAGTGTGTGTATGTGTGTGTGTGTTTGTGTGTGTGTGGTTGTGAGGGGGATAAGTGTATATGTGTGTGTGTATGTGTGCGTGTGAATATGTGTGTGGTTGTGAGGGGGGAGGTAAGTGTGTGTAGGTGTTTGTATGTGTGTGCATGTGTGTGCATGTGTGTGCATGTGTGTGCGCGCGCGTGTGTGTATGTGTGTGTGTCTCTCTCTCTTTCCATCCTTCTCTCTCTCTCTCTCTTTCTCTCTCTCTCTCTCTCCTCTCTCTCTCTCTCTCTCTCTCTCTCTCTCTCTCTCTCTCTCTCTCTCTCTCACGTACCTACGCACGCACGCACACGTGCACGGGCGCGCATGCAGATATTTAAATGGCAAAGAGTGAGACAGAGACAGAGAGCCAAACAATTAATGACTGACAGACAGAGACAGGCAGAGGCGAAGAAAGAGACAGAGATAGACACAGAGACAGAGAGATCTCAGACGGACATACTGACCCACTGACAGATAAACAAAACAACTGAGACAGTGAATGAGACCCCTCAAAAACTATCAGCAAAAGGAAACCAACCAGCCAACCACACTAAATCAGCTGCACACTAAACCAATCTCATTTCCTTCTGTAACCCCTACTATGTCTTTACACATCCACAGAGCTCGGGGAAGGTAAAGGTAAAGGTAAAGGTGTCCCATAACCTATAAGGTCGTAGGGGAGCGAGGCGTCAGAGACCTCACTTCTCTAGGGCCAGCATATTGAGGGCGGCGCCCATCTCCTCTCCCTCGCTGCTTTACCTTCCCTGACCCTAAAGAGGACAGGTACCCATTTACAGCTGGGTGAACTGGGGGTACTGTACTGAAGCCAAGGCGCGCAAACGGTCACCCATCCAACTGGTAACCACGCTCGACGCTGCTTAACTTTGACTGGGGGAAAGCGAGTGCTCCGACCACTGAGCTATCCCGTCCCACTCGGGGAAGACAACATTAAAAAAAAAAAGAGATGAAACAAACAAAATATCACAATCTAAATCAATCAGTCCTAACAACGCCAGACCAATCTTTCTTTGCTTGTGTAACCCACTATGGGGACGGGATAGCTCAGTGGTCGGAGATCTCGCTTTCCCCCAGCCAAGTTAAGCAGCGTCGAGCGTGGTTACCACTTGGATGGGTGACCGTTTGTGCGCCTTGGCTTCAGTACAGTTCCCCCAGTTCACCCAGCTGTAAATGGATACCTGCCCTCTTTAGGGTCAGGGAAGGTAAAGCAGCGAGGGAGAGGAGATGGGCGCCGCCCTCAATATGCTGGCCCTAGAGAAGTGAGGTCTCTGATGCCTTGCTCCCCTACGACCTTATAGGTTATGGGACTCCTTTACCTTTTTTTTAAACCCGCTATGTCTTCTTCACTCACACTCCACAGAGCGCGGGGAAAGAGAACATCGTCACCGCCCCGCTGACCAACCGTCTGTACGGCAAGAAGGGGGCCCGCCTGGTGGACCGGGTGTCGCGCTACCTCTTCCCCGGGGTCTTCCTGCTCTTCAACGTGGCCTACTGGCTGCTCTACACCTTCTTCAACTTCCAGTGACCTCGGCCAACACACCAGCGTCGGCCCCGCAGCGGTTCTGAGCATGGTGTGTGTGTGGGAGTGTGTGCAAAGCGGGCTGGCCTTGCGTTTTAGGAGTGAAGAAAGCGTGCCGGTCCGGGTACTGGGCGTGTAAGGGTGGAGCGGTTTGGTGACCGTCTCTTGACTGAAGAGTCCTCGGTTTGGTGACTGTCTCTTGAATGAAGAGTCCTCGGTTTGGTGACTGTCTCTTGAATGAAGAGTCCTCGGTTTGGTGACTGTCTCTTGAATGAAGAGTCCTCGGTTTGGTGACTGTCTCTTGAATGAAGAGTCCTTATGCGAGAGAGACCTGTCCTTAACTCGGGGCAGGTTGTGTGAAGAGTTGGTTCGACGCTCAGTTAGGTTTTAGTGATGGTGGCGGGGTCTGGTGATGACACGATGCTTGGCGCCCTGCTCGAAGGCCGAGAGTTCTGCTAAGGGCACACAGAAGGGGGGCTGCTTTGTGCAGGAGTTCTGAGACTTGCTCACAGTTTCGGCATTGCCATGGGTGGAGATACAGAGTGACTGTAAAGGGGAAGCAATACAGTGCGGCATTAAGCGGTGTTTGAAGTTAGATTGTTGGCGGAGAGGGGAAGAGGAGAGGAGGGAGATTAGAGGGATGCTGTACATTCCGGCTATGATTATTGGACAGTGTATTCTAGACTATTGACAACTCCGTGAACAGACAGTAGGTGTGTGTGTGTGTGTGGGAAGATAGATGTATTTTGTGCATTGAAGGTGTCCACAATGTGTGTTGGTCACGGGCAGTCATGTAAGGGGATTTGTAGTGTTGCCGTTCCTCTTTTTGAAGTTGATGCCTGTATGTAAAATGAAACACGGATTGTTCTATTCATTGTATTGTTTTGTGTTTTTATGGTTTGTGCTTAGTAATGAACAAAAGCATTGAAACATTATATACTGTTGAGATCTAGCTTGAATCTTTGAAAGGGATTGAGAAACGTTGTAAGTGGTAGCCAGGAATTAGCAGTATTGATCTGACAACACTTTTGCAGCATTACTTGTTGAAGAATGCAGGCATCTCTCTCTGTCTCTCTGTCTCTCTGTCTCTCTGTCTCTCGCTGTCTCTCTCTCTCTCTCTCTCTCTCTCTCTCTCTCTCTCTCTCTCTCTCTCTCTCTCTCTCTCTCTCGACGGTTTTAAGGGCTATTCCATGAAGTTGAGCATCAGTATAGAAGTTAAGTGAGGACAAATACTGCTGACAGCTATCATATGCTACACCCTTCCCCACAGGAAACGAAGTACAGAAAGGAACGTGCAGACAGCAATTAGTATCACAGCTTCTATACCACATTTTCCCAGGCCAAAAGTGTTGTCGGTTATTGATGCAGGGTAAGCGCCAAAGCCTACATTAGAATATTGTGAGTTTTGTAATCTCATGTTGAGATTATCTTCAGCCATAACCATCTCTTAGCATAACAACTGGCATTTACTATTCAAAGGGAAAATTGCCATAAGATACAATTAAAGAAATACAAGCAACAGCAAATGCAAACTGATAACAATGTTTTCGTGGAAGCTTCAGCAGGAATCAAGGGCTATAAAAGTAAAGGTGTCAAATAACCTTTGTGGTCGTAAGGGAGCGATGCGTCAGAGACCTCAGCTTCTCAAGGGGCCAGCATATTGAGAGCGGCGCCCATCTCCCTCTCTCGCTACTTTACCTTCCCTAACCCTAAAGAGGCAGATACCCTTTTACAGCTGGGTGAACTGGGGGACTTTACTGAAGCCAAGGCGCGCAAACGGCCACCCACCCAACTGGTAACCACACTCGTTGCTACTTAATAATTATCGGCTGGTGGAAAGCGAGTTCTTTGGCCACTGAGCTATGGCGTCAAGGGCTATAGAAGTAGTTAAAAGTCACCAGAAAATGTTGAAAGGATTTCTTAAATCATGATTACCACATAATGTATGCCTATGAAGAACACAGCTGAACATTTCAGCGACAACTAGAAGGAATCAAAGTGACATCCTCAGTGTCAAGACTACAAAATATGGCAAGAAATTATTTGTTCAGGATCCCCCCCTCCTGAAGTTGTCCATAATTTGCAATGACAGTGAAAGAGACAAGGGAATGGGTATAAAATACTCTGTAAACAAAGCTGATGTTTATTATGCTTTAAGCGTATATTGTATGGAGACTGATGTAGCACCTCTTTACTGTTAATAATATGTAGACAATTCTGCAGACTGATGGACATAAAATATGTTTAGACAGGTTACTGCGCGTTTGTGTTTTCTCTCAACATTTGATTACTTTTATGAACTTTTAAAAAATAATATATATTTTGTTTGAATGATAGAATTCTGAATAGAGGCTACATAATAAAGTCATACTATATTTTGTAGAACATTATGGTATATCAATCATAATGTTATGGTTTGTATCATTTAAACAAAACTTTTTAATGGCAGAAAAAAGCAAAACAGATGCAAAGATAAGATCACTTAGCATATTGTAACAAGCACACTGAGAAACAGGCTGCATCCAGAGTGGGGTTACACCTGCACCTGGGGGAGGGGACAGCCTGGTGGTTAGAGCGTTGCGCTCTTCGCTTGGCAGCCTGGGTTCGATCCCCACCAACACGCTGGTTCAGGAAGATCATAACTATTAGCGTCCTTGCTGACTCCACTCCTCCGAAAGTCCTTTGGGTGAGACTATAAACAGGTTCTGGGTGAAAACGCTCTCAGAACATCTTGCACGCACGTTAAAACCTGCTTCGCCTTTCTGAAGAGTAGACGGTTTGCGCCAGTGGGAACGGATGACAACATTTACCAAAACACGCATGCACACTGATGTGGTGCTTAGACATCATGGCCGAAGTTAGAATGCGGCTACCTTAACGAGGAACAATGAAAAATTCTGCATCTGAATAGGATTATATCTGATAAACACAATTCAAATATATAAAAGGCTTTAAGATTATGAAAAGAAAGAGGAACCAACATAACAGCAGTATACTCCAGGGAAAGAGAAATGCATAAAACCAAGCACAACCTAGCAGTATACAGCATAGCAATAACGTTAGTACTACATTAGTAACAAGAAAGTAATATCAATAAATTGGATGATTGTAAATGTAGGGGGGAGGGGGTGGGGGGCTGCGTGCGTACTTGCCTGCTTGTCTGTGCATGCGTGTGTGCATGCGTGTTGAATGGCGTTCGCATGTAAAACAAAATATAGCAGACAGCTAGCTTGTTTGTGAAATAAAACAATCTGTAGATCTGGTCATGTTATGGTTAGTTTGTATAGTTATAATGCATGATATCTACCAAATAACAATGCTGAAACGTCCACTCAGTAATACAACACGCACAAGGGAGTAATATTATAGGGGTGAGTGTTTGACAAGCTCTTTGCTAGTGTTGTGTTCATTCTTGGTAATTGTTTAGACATACTATTACTACTGCTAATATTAATGAAGAAAGGAGAAAACTGATGATCAAAACCAATGTAGCAGCATTTAAGATGAAATATATTATTTTATTGCATATCAATTTCTTGCTGCACTCGATGTCAAACACTGCACTGAACACTAACAGATAATGGTTCTGCAAGAGATGAATAATGAGATAAGTCTCAGTATCAATCATCTACACCTGTAGAATCACATTGTTCCTATACATCATGGTAACAAAATTACATTGTCAGTTGTCTTGTATTCCATGTGGTCAGCGTGTTGTATATAACGTTAACATCAATGTGTTCAGTATTGTACTTGTAGACTTGTCATCTCAGCATTGCTTTGTCTGTGGGTTGTTTTGTATTGTCTCGGTATCAACTCTGGTCCATTTTTTCAAATGGCGATATGTATTTTGCAATAAAATGAACAGTTGATGTAAATGGTGTTTTAGTGTACATTAGTCTATACTGAGATGTCCAACAGTTAATTGCTTGGATGTTGTTTGCCTTACAAGTTTGATTTCAGAAAGGTTTGGTGTTAAAGTGGGCCCTTGGTAAAACATGACTGTTGCGAAAACCTTGTTCCTATTAGATGGTCAGACAGTTTGGTATGCTTTTGATCATGTGTTGAACCACACCGTGCTCCATAATCATGATGCTCTGATGTCGTTGTCTTGTACTGGATGTTATGTTGTGTCACGTTGCCAGTTCTGATGTTCAGCGAATCTCAATGATCCACTTCCAATTGTTATATGTTTGGATCCCAGATGTTTGTCATTGGCATAGGTACATGATATTCCAGTTTCATGTGTCCTTCATCTAATTGAATAGATTGCTCATGACATTTTGTATAGAATGGCCAGTGTTGAGTTTGACGGTGGATTGTCCATGTGGTCTGGGGGTAGACTAGCCTGGTGGTTTCGATATCAGACTTTGGATGTGCAGGTGATTGAGGCCAAGGGGTTGGTCTCTGCTGGGGTGTTCATTACCAAGTCCTATTGACGAGACTATAATTATACCAAAGTCGGATGTCTCAAGGCATGATTTCATTTTGTGCACACGTTAAAAACAGTCCATCGTTCATAGGAGATTAAATCAGGAGTAGGTGATGGCATAGACGGAACTAACATAATGTAACCTACAGCGAATAAAGAGATGGACTTATCAAGTTCAACTTGTGTAAGACTCACACAACGAAGAAGCCAATACCCTCATAACTATTCAGTTAGTGAAAGACAGCAGTCAATCTGAATCAGGTTAAGTGCTTAGTTCAAGGTTCAAGACAACTTTGTTATCTCTTAGTGAGAAATTCTGGTAGGTGCAGTACTACTGAAGATTACACATTAACACAGTCAAACATAAGCACTGATTAAAACTCTTAAGACACAGATATCGATTCTCTGTAACTTGTAATAACACACGTTCATCAGAAATTGGAGACAGAAAAGAAAAAAGTTTTAAATAAACAAAAAAGAAAAGAAAAAGAAAATACTAAAAAGAGCATTGATAACAGCTTTATATACATAATTATAGGTTTTCAACACTACAGTTGTCAGATGATAATACTTATTGACTGTGATCTACGTTCGTTTGGTAACTTCAGTTTTGTCATGGTGTCAGTTCATGTAGATTATTCCATATACATTGCCACACCGAATTTGTGATACCAAACTAAAAAGAAGACGCGTGCTGTGAAATCCACGGAGGAAATGTTTGATGCACAGATTGAGCTGGTCAGGGAAGGGGTTTCCTGATTGTGTATATTATGAAAGGGAACGTGTACCCCAGAAGTGGGCCTGTACATGTAGAATTATGCTTTCCTGACTACAAACGAACTGATACTCTGTGTGTGTGTGTGCAAGTGTATGTGTGTGTCCGCGAACGTGCGTGCGTGTGTGTGTGCGTGCACGCGAACATGCATGCATGTTTTACACCGAGCTTACTATCTCAACAAAAACCACATTTACCATAAAGTGAAGCGAGGGTATTCTTGATATATTGTGTCCACCATTGTGAGTAGTACAATCCAAGTGTGGAAAACCAAAGACCCTACAAGAGAAATGAATAGTTTAGCCATGAATGCAAAATTAAACAATTAATTTTTCAACTTGCTCAAAAGCACCTAGGCAAAAGAGCTATTGTTGAACATTTTAAACGTAACAAAGAGATATTAATTTCTTGAAAAATTTCTTGAAATCAAGATCTCATTCGTAAATCCTAAGATTGAAAAGGTAACTCAGCAAAGAGAGATAACTTCCAGAGAATGTCCACAAAGAGAGATAACACCTTATCAGTGTTCTCAAAACTGGAAAAGGCGATTAACAATAAATGCTTAATATTTTGCCTATAATTTCTTAGAAAAAGGATTGGTTGAGTGATACCTTGGCTGTCATCAATTTTGTGCGAGTGCATGTGTCTGTGAGTACGTGAATGTGTGCGCGCGCGTGTGTGTGTGTGTGCGCGGGCGCGTGTGTGCGCGTGTGCGTGTGCGAGAGAACATGTGTGCGTATGTGTTTAAGTGTGCGTGCGTGCGTAAGTGTGTGTGTGTGTGTGTGTGTGTGTGTGCTTGCCTGCCTGCGTGCGTGCGTTCTTGCCTACATGTGTGTGTATATGTATGTGTGTGTTGCAGGCTAAATGCCAGAGCATCTGGCTCATGATGTTTGATATGTATTGGACCCTTCTCGCTCAAATGCTCACACGTTTCTCCGCTGTTTATGAAGGGGATGTTGTCTTTGATATGTTAATATGAAAAGCATTCATTGTTGTCCTGTTGTGATATGGTTCAGTGTGTCCAGGTATTATTACATGTAGCTATTGGTATGTCGCTGATAAACACACACCCGTATTGTCAAAGTTGTCTTTCATGTGCGTTAGTTCAGTTTGTAGAAAGAATACATCGTCAACAATTGTAACAAAAAAAACATTGTGTTTGCAGAAAAAACCCCACGTGTATCTGTCTGGTTCATTTGATTTTGTGAGTGAGTGAGTGAGTGAGTGAGTGAGTGTGTGTGTGTGTGTGTGTGTGTGTGTGTGTGTGTGGTGTGTGTGATGTGTTGTGTGTGCGTGCGTGAGTATGTGTGTGTGTGAAGTGTGTATGCGCGTGGTGTGTGTGTGAGTGAGTGTGAGTGTGTGTGTGTGAGAGTGTGAGTGAGTGAGTGTGAGTGTGTGTGCGTGTGTGTGCGTGTGAGTGTGTGTGTGTGAGTGTGTGTTAGTGTGTGTGAGTGTGGTGTGTGTGAGAGTGTGTGTGAGTGTGTGAGTGTGAGTGCGTGTGTGTGTGTGTGACTGTGTGTGTTTGTGTGTGTGTGTGTGTGTGTGTGTACGAGTGTGTGTGTGAGTGTGTGTGTACGAGTGTGTGCACGCGGGAAAAGGGCCTTCTTTCTCATGAGAGTAAATAATTTATGTTGTACATGCTACGTATTGTCGTTTAAAAAAAAGTTAAATGATATTGAAAAGGAACTTTAGACTGAGCTTAATCATTCTTTTATACACATACACACATTCAGACATATTTCAGGCGTGCAGGTTGCATACGCGAACGCGCACACGCACACACACACATCCCCCTCACACACATCCCGATCACAAACATCCCCCCTCACACCACACACACACACACACACACACACACACACACACACACACACACACACACACACACACACACACACACACACACACACACAGAGCGAGTATATAACAGCTTGGCTTTATTTACAAATACAGGTGCAGGCCCAGAGATAATAATTATGCAAGCATGACATAGTCCTTCACAATAGTTATGTACATCGAGGACACAACGGAACAGAACATCAAAAGCTTACCCGTACTGAACACTGAACAGTACAGACACATGGACAGTACACTCACTGTATTCATGTCATGCATTTCACCAAGCATGCCATCGCCAATTCTTCTAAACTCCATGACTGGTGACCGACCATGAGTAGCAGAAATAACTTGTACATTGCTGTGGGCTAAACGGGATTTCGGCATAGCTGAAGTAATTAGTAAAGTACTGAAGGCTAATACGTGCTTAGGACAGAGCCCAAATAACTAGTACCTTGCTAAAGGCTAAATAAAATAGGTTCATGGCTGAACGGAAATAACAAATTAAAGGCAAGGCTAAATGAAATAAATGTTTAGTACAAAGCCGAAATAATAAGTAAACTGCTGAAAGTTAAAACATGTTTACGACAGAACCTAAATATAACTATTAAATGGCTCAAGGCTAAATAAAATATGTGTAACTAGTTAATTGCTAAAGGCTAAATGAAATATGTTTAGGGCAGAGCCGAAATAAGTAGTATATTGCTAAAGGCTAAATAAAAAGTGTTTTGGCAGAGCCGACATGACTAATAAATTGCTAAAGGATAAACTAAATATGTTAACGACAGAGCCGAAATAATTGGTAAATTGCTGAAGGCTAATATATGTTTAGAACAAAGCCGAAATAACTATTAAATGGCTCAAGGCTAAATAAAATAATTATGTATAACTAGTTAATTGCTAAAGGCTACATGAGATATGTTTAGGACAGAGCCGAAATAAGTAGTAGATTGCTGAAGGCTAAATAAAACATGTTCATGACAGAACAAAAACAAAAAAACACTAGTAAATTGCTTACGGGTAAAATATATTTAGAACAGAGCCGAAATAACTAGTAACTTGCTGAAAGTGAAAATGTTGATGACAGAGCCGAAATAACTAGTACATTGCTGAAAGTGAAAATGTTGATGACAGAGCCGAAATAACTAGTACATTGCTGAAAGTCAAAATGTTGATGACAAAGCCGAAATAACTAGTACATTGCTGAAAGTCAAAATGTTGATGACAAAGCCGAAATAACTAGTAAATTGCTAAAAGTCAAAATGTTGATGACAGAGCCGAAATAACTAGTAAATTGCTGAAAGTGAAAATGTTGATGACAGAGCCGAAATAACTAGTAAATTGCTGAAAGTGAAAATTTTGATGACAGAGCCGAAATAACTAGTAAATTGCTGAAAGTGAAAATGTTGATGACAGAGCCGAAATAACTAGTAAATTGCTGAAAACTAAGTGAAATATGCTTAGGACAGAGCCGAAATAACTAGTAGGCTTCTTTAAATTAACTAATGTTCACGGCAATATTCAAAAGAATATGTATAACCTTGAAAACAGACTTAGAGCTGATATCCTATGAAAACAAGTCTGTTCATGGGCTTCAGTTCCCAGACACAGAGCAACATATGGAATGGCTTTGATTTGTATGAAGAAGTGAGGGATATACAGGTCACCACCACCGCCACTAGTAAGAAAAGAACAACAACAACAACAGCAAGAACAATAGCAACAATGACAACAAGAACAACAGCAATAATAATAATAATAACAACAACAACAATAATAATAATAATAATAATAACAACAACAACAACAAAAACACCACCACCACCACCACCAATAATAATAATAATAATAATATTAATGATGATGATGATGATGATGATGATGATGATGATGATAAATGTATGTATGTTTGTCAGTCGTGTTCGACGATGACCTCCAAACCAGCAGAGGAGGCAGCTGCTGTTTTGGAAACTGGGCAGAAATTTGATTATAGTGGAGATGCCTTGCCCACAGCACATCCCCACTCTCTCGACCAAGTGGGCATAAGGACAGTCAGCGTTGGAGATGCTCTCCAAAGGCCAACCAGCCCCCAGGGCTGCAGCACATAAGGACTGTGCGAGTCAAGCCTCCTAGTCAGAGAGTCATAGTCGATCACTAAAGACTAAGCTGTAAAGTGGACTTCCATGAGTGGTACAGCCTCTCACCTTGCTGTTGCCCCCAGCGTCAATGGTTTAATCAAGAACTGTGATAAAGCCCAGGCGCTGACGGAATAATAATAATAACAACAACAATAATAACAACAACAACAACAATAATAATGATAGTGATGATGAGGATGACTACTACTACTACTACTACTACTACTACTACTACTACTACTACTACTACTGCTGCTGCTGCTGCTGCTGCTGCTGCTGCTGCTGCTGCTGCCATTACTTTTACCACTAATACTATTACCATCACTTCCACTACTATTAAACATATCCATTGTCATTAAAAAAGATGTTGTTCAAAATCAACCAACTGTGTAACCTTGCAAAATGTGTGATACATATTGCATGCTATATAAATCTTTGATTTCCATGAACAATTAAAACATGCCAGTGGTGAGCATACTATGCAACATGTTTGTTTTATTTTCCTCAAAAGAAAAGTAATACTAACATTGATAAATATGTCAAAGAATAAAAAAAAAGTCATTCAATGAGTTATGATAAGAAACATTACTGTACATGAAGATTTTCTGCCCATGTTTACAATCTCACTGCGTTATTTGCCAGATTAAAACAGCCCACAATGGTACATCATAATCATATAACTGCAAAATAAAAACAACCAAGCTTGCTACTATGGCGTAGTGGTTTGTGCGTTAAGTTACCTTTCTGAGAAAGCCTGGGTTTGAATCTCAGAGGCTAAAGTGAGGGTGTTTGTGTCTTGTTTTGATTTTTTAAAAATTCTATCTCACTTGCTTTGTTTTGATTTTTAAAATCCTATCTCATTTGTTTTGTTTTAATTTTTAAAAAATTATATCTTAAATACGCCTACAGTACAGTTTAGGGCAATACAATGGAGATTCATTCACATAATAGATGTAGTTTTCAGAGAATTGTTCAACTGTTCTTTCGGCAGCCTCATCTTCTGTGACGTTCTTCTCACAATGTTTCCTCATGGCTCGTTTTAATCTCTCCGCCCCAGACATACCCAGATTTGTTATATCGCATTCTCAGGGTCAGAAATCCACAGGAGGCCCGCCAATATGAGGCCGCCATGGGGCCACCAGCCATAGGGGCCCTACGCTGCTGCTGAGTCACTTTGGCGGTGTTCAGTGGTGCCTGTTTTGAGCTAACATACACAGGACACCTCAGAAAAGGCCATCCGCTGATCACAGTGTTAGCAGCTCAGTCTGGGGGAGACACTCACTCGGGGTGGCAGTCACCACGCCGATCTTCTCCCGCGACCCTTCAACTCTTGCAAAGACTTTGGCACACACTCTCCACAAGCACAGAAATATATAGGGAGAAAAGAAAACTAAGCTGAAGTCACCATGGGACCACAGCAACTGGGCCCACTGAATCTGAGACAATTTTCTTTTTTTTCCATGAATATGAATGATAAAATCCGATACTATGATCTGTATGAATGAATATTATGCTTTATAATAAATAATCTTTTGATGTCATTTGTGACAACCTGTACAATGCACATGCTCATATATCATGTAAACGATGGAATGTGAATTCAAGACCTTTTACATAGTATGTATACATCCACTCACGTTACAAGACCATGGCAGACAAAAGCTACAATACCCCAAGTCTTACCTAGCTTTTCCACTCCTTTTCTCCCTTTCCGTTTCAGTACCAAAAAAAGCGTGCATGTGTGTGTGGTGTGTGTGTGTGTGTGTGTGTGTGTTTGTGTGTGTGTGTGTGTGTGTGTGTGCGCGCGCGCGCACGCGCGTGTATATTTGATTTGTGTTTATGTTTGTGTATGCGTGTGTGTGTTATGTGTGTTTATGTGTGTGTGTGTGTGCGTATGCGTTTGTGTGCGGTTGTATGTGGTGTGTGTATATGTGTGTGTGTCTGTGAGCAGTTGTATGCGAGTGAATGTAGTGTGTGTCTGTGTGTATGTGTATGTGTCTGTGTCAAGATCCAGATTTTTCCTATGAACAAATATGTAAAAAGAACGCTTTCATTTTTGGGGTGGAAAAAAACCCATTTCCTACTTCTTAAACACGATTAACAGAAAAACCCCCCATCTGCATGAATAAAAACCAAATCGTAACAGAACCTTTCAACTACACATTGTGTCGTTGTGATGAAAAGTCAGAACAAAGCGATCACACCCAGAAACATCAGTCTTGTCATGTACAACAAACAAACAAACCCGTCAATATGGAAAATAACAGCAAACAATATGGAGCAGCAGCATATCAAACAAATAAACAAACAAAGCCAACAGTATGCCGATTTTTGTTTTATCCCAGAGTTGATTTTTTTCCAGTCTAAAGCCAAATGTCTGATTTATGACCAAGTCTTCCATGAAGACACTAAAACACTCTATATCGTTTATAGTACATAGTATATCAACATAAACAGCAGTGGATAAAATTAATAGAATGCTAGGACGAGGAAAAAGTAGAGTCAAGTCACCTGATTATAAGACTTATGAAAGAAAACAATCACATTGTATATTTGTCAATCTCTAACTCACCACACGCGCATACACGCGCGCACACACACACACACACACACACACACACACGTACGCACGCACGCACACACAATATCTATCTATCTATCTATCTATCTATCTATCTATCTATCTATCTATCTATCTATCTATCTATCTATCCATCCATCTATCCATCTATCCACACACGCACGCATGCTGGAACGCACGTACGCACGCACACACATAGACACACACGCACGTACGCGAGCACGCACGCACGCACGCAAACATTATGAAATACTAATCTCTACCTCCCAAGGTACACATTGTAGCGTAAAGGTCCTCTCTAATAGCTAGAGCACAGATAATTTGTTTAGTGGTTTGCTGGTTGATGTGAACCACAAGAAGGTTAAGTTGTCTACAGACTTCTACTACATATAAAATAAAACACATGACCTTGATGTATGATCGTAATTGAAGATATCACATGTCACACATCATGGTAATGATAGACAAATTGAATTCAATTCTGATTTTATTACACATACACACAAACACACACACATACGCACGCACGCACACACACACACACACACACACACACACACCACACACACACACACACACACACACACACACACACACACACAACAACACACACACACGCACACAGACACACATTCTCTCACACACACACACGCGCGCACACACACACACGAAACTTGTATAAGTGATGATTCAAACTTTCTAGCAGCATTGCACACTGCTAATAAATGATCCGTCTAAAATCACTAAATGTGAATAGACGTTGAACTGAAGATATCTAATAAATAATGCAGATTTTACCAGACATCACAAAATCACAGACCTGTGAGTAGCATCATTTCTCTGGCATTGATCGAGTTTGCCTTCACAGCAGCTATGACACTCTGGTCAATGCTACCCACCTTCTCGGAAAAGCCAAATAATATAGCTTTTATCTTTTTAGATAGTATTCCTTTTATTCGAAGCAAAATTATGTGAGAAGACTTTGATTTTTTAGGCTTATTTCCGTAATCCGTGCTGTGCTTCATCATAACTGTTCATTTCTTTGAGATATCTGTCTTTATTTTACTTTAGTTTCCTTACACAACAACGAAGCCAATCTGCATACTTTACATATTTTAAGCTGCGGTACTATACATCAAATCATATATTCATGGCAATTTTTAACGACACTGTAATTCACACTATCACTTGTTAGTTTAGACAGTCTTCCAAATTAACACTTTTTTTCCCAAAATTGTTGACCGTTGCAAGGCACACAATGTGATGATTATTTATCAGTATTATCTTGCTAGATGAATGATTCAACACTCGTACTTTGACAGTTTGCGGAATCATGAAGACTCTTGTGGCAAGGTTTTGGGTTGGATAAATGCGCAAAGAGACGGAACACATTTATGATTTAACACCACCATGAAGCAAAGGATGGCTCGTTTCGTTTGAAAGTTTCGTTTAACAAAGCAGCAGGTTTGACAATGTTGATAGCTGTACACAGCAACGAAGACACAACTATTTTGACAGCACTGGGACAGTCTCCGCGTTTTTGACAACTTTGCAAAGCAAAACCAGTGAACAATACTTTTGGACAATTTTGCACAGCAACACATTTATGAGATTTTTTTTCACAATGATGCTGTAAACACTTGACGTTTTTAATGTTGTTGACAACTTCACACAGCAGTAGAACATGCACTATGTTTTTGACAAATTTATGAGAAGAGTTTTTGACGTGTACACAATGACTAACATATACAATATATATTAAGACATTACACAACAACTACATTTTAACATACATTTCACAAATACGGAGTACACATGACTTTCTTTTTTTACATTCCACAGAACGATGGCTTATTCAAATTATTTTGTTTGTTTTTTGTGCAAGTGATTAATGTATTTGTTCCTGCTTTTTACTAAAAATGTACAAATTCCACAAAGCTGCACCCTCCTATCTATATAAGTTACTTCACCTGTACACTTCACCTCGCTCCCTTCGTTCAGCTACAGATTCCTTATGCTGACAAACACCCAGATTCAAATAGGTCACTGTTGGCTGTCACTCTTTCCCTGTTTCTGATCCATTCGTTTGGAATGACCTCCCTCCCTCTCTCATTTCGCCAAAAGCCTACTCTGATACTTTCAAACCCAGCCTGAAGACACTTACTCTCTGATCTAGTTTCTTCCCTCATCGTCACACCTCATCTGTTCTTACTTCCAAGAGACATGGCTATCTCCATCACTCTGCCTAATCGCGTTTGTGTGTGTGTGTGTGTGTGTGTGTGTGTGTGTGTGTGCGTGATTGTGCCTGCTTATGCGTTGTCTAAATTAAAAATCTGTTGATGGTTTGTAAACGGTCACATGTGTGTGAATGATGGGAATGCACGCGCTTTGATTTGTTTGCTTTACAAGATTCAGCGCGCTAAGCACTCCATGATACTAATAATGACCATCATCACCATGGTTACGAATGTCACAAGGCGCCACAAGATCAGTCAGAACAAGACAACCGGGGTGATATCAGAGAATGACAGGAGACAGCGACGTCACAAACACAAGCAAGGTGGCATGGTGTCTCTTTGGATATGTTGCTGGCGTGGTGGGTGGGTGAGGTCATCATAAATGACGTCATAAGGCCTCTTCAGACGTGTCGTCGGTAGCTAAAGGCTCACCTGGGAACCTGCACTGATATCAGTCGGTATTGATGTAGTTCTCTCCCAAGGATGCAAGATTCATCCATCGTGACAGGCATACTGACAGCACACGTACATAATTAAGCCATTGTAACAGGCATACTCACAGCACACTACATGATTAAGTCATTGTAACAGACATACTCTCAGCATACGTACAGGATTCAACCATTGTAACAGACATATAGCACAATCATTGGATTCAGCCATTGTAACAGACATACTCACAGCACACGTACAGGATTCAGCCATTGTAAGAAACATTCAACACACGTACCTGTTTTAGCCAGGGTAACATACATAATTTAGCCACTGTAACAGACATGATTATGTCAATTTAAAAGGGTTGAGCCATTGTAACAGACATACTCACAGCACACGCATTGAATTCAACCATTGTAACAGACATGGTTATGTCAATGTAAAGGATTGGGCCATTGTAACAGACATACTCACAGCCCCGTTTCTGCCGGTGTCCACACGTACAGGAGGGGTGGGCTGGGGGGCTCTCCTCATCCGCTGCCGGCTCCTGTCCCTCAGCTTCTGGATCTGAGACCTCACCTGCCCCCGTCCACAACAAACGCCGTATATGTCTGTAGGTTTCCCCTCCTCCTTCTCTTCTTCTTCTTCTTCTTCTTCTTCTTCTTCTTCTTCTTCTTCTTCTTCTTCTTCTTCTTCTTCTTCTTCTATTTCTACTTTACTTCTTCTTCTTCTTTTTCTTCTTCTTTCTTCGCAATTCTTTTTCTTGTTCTTGTTCTTGTTCTTGTTCTTGTTCTTGTTCTTCTTCTTCTTTTCTTCTTCTTTTCTTCTTCTTTCTTCTTCTTCTTCTTCTTCTTCTTCTTCTTCTTTCTTCTTCTTCTATTTCTACTTTTACTTCTTCTCCTTCTATGTCTTTTTTCTTCTTCTTCTTTCTTCTTTCTTCTTCTTCTTCTTCTTCTTCTTCTTCTTCTTCTTCTTCTTCTTCTTTTCTTCTTCTTCTTCTTCTTCTTTTTCTGCTGCTGCTGCTGCTGCTGCTTCTTCTTCTTCTTCTTCTTCTTCTTCTTTCTTCTTCTTCTTCTTCTTCTTCTTCTTTCTTCTTCTTCTTCTTCTTCTTCTTCTTCTTCTTCTTCTTCTTCTTCTTCTGCTTCTTCTTCTACTTTTTCTCCTTCTTCTTCTATTTCTTCTCCCCCTCCTTGTCCTCAAACCTGGGTTTGAACACAGGCTGTCAAATTGCAAACGCAGTTTTCTAACCGCTACACTATCCCGCTTCCCGC
>CM054141.1:64269339-64281839 GCA_028751875.1 Rapana venosa
AAAGCAAACAAGTAAACAAAACAGCTACAAAGTCTCCCCAAAATAGGTAAAATAAACCATACAATAATGATCATTATGATAGTAACAACAACAACACCACCACCACCAATAAGAACAACAACAACAAAAACAACAACAACAAATAATAATAATAATAATAAATAAATAAGAAGAGATAACATAACGAAGATTGTTGATGCTGGTGCTGTTACTACTAATGACGATGATATAATAATCAAAATGAGAAGAAGAAGAAGAATGCGAAGAAGAAGAAGAAGAAGAATGCGAAGAATGCGAAGAAGAATGCGAAGAATGCGAAGAAGAAGAAGAAGAAGAAGAATGCGAAGAAGAAGAAGAAGAAGAAGAAGAAGAAGACGAAGAAGAGAAGAAGAAGAAGAAGACGAAGAAGAAGAAGAAGACGAAGAAGAAGAATGCAAAGAAGAAGAAGAAGAATGCAAAGAAGAAGAAGAAGAGTGCGAAAAAGAAGAATGTGAAAAAGAATGCAAAGAATACGAAGAAGAAGATCGAAGAAAAAGAAGAAGAAAACAACAACAACAACAACAACAAGAAGACCATCAACAGCAACACCAAGACCAATACGAAAATAAAGGACACGAAGAAGCAGTATGATAAGAGGCAAAGGATGGATGGAGGGAGGGAGGGAAGGAGGGAGGGGGTACCTGGGCGAGATGTCGGAGCCTTGCTGCATGAGGGCCCCCAGAGCGAACCACAGCGTGTTGTCCAGAGAGAAGGGACTGGGCGACCCGGGGTCCACCACCATGCCCTCCCCCGTCACGTACATCTGCTCCCCCTCCGGGATCTCTCCGCGCGACTGCGGGGTCCACTCGTAAGGGCTGAACCTGAAGGCGTGGTCAGGACAAAGGAGTCACGGCAGTTGTAACTGCCCTTCGTGGGATGGTTAAAGTGCTTTTGACCTGACTTGACTTGACTTGACTTGACTTGACTTGATTTGAGATCCAGATCGAACCAAATCTTATCGAACCAAATCTTATCGAACCAAATCTTATCGAATCTTATCAAATCAAATCAAAAGCTTGGCCCAGGCTAATGCTGTGTCAGTTATTAATGTCAGCTAATTGCCAAGACCTGAACTAACATGTTGTTATGTTGGAAAATGATGTGTTGAGATTTGCCTTCAGCCATGATAAGCTCTTAACGTAACAACCTGCATTCTCCTTTGTTAAAGGAGAAAAAACAAATCATCTGAAGTCGGAGTATGGCTGCCTATATGGTGAGGTATTTAAAAACAGTCGTACACGCAAACTTAACATTTAGTGTGCAATTTCATTCTCACAGTGATTCCCAGGTGGGTGACCCTCAGAGAGTTAAGCTGGGGAACGCACAACAACAGCAACAACAAGAATTTAAAAGCAGAGTAGCTTCAACTTAAAAGCTAACCCAATAAAACCAAAACGAAATTCAAACCAAACCAAACCAACTCAGTCCAGATGAAATCGAATCGAACCGAATTGCTTCAAATCAATCAACAGCATACTAAACGACCACAAGGAAAATTATTTTACCGAATATTTTTCCATGGTGAAGTTATTTAACCACATACTGATCGTAATATTAACAATAATATCCATAGGAAAATAATTTTATGATATCATGACAAAAACCACCCAAACACAATCAGAGAAGATGACAAAAACAATAACTACATTCTCGAACACAAGCGTATGAACACACCCGCACATAGAGTCGCACATATATACAATATACTTATCAGAATACGACTATGTCTGTCTGTCTTTCTAACACACACACACACACACACACACACACCGTCTAATATGACTTCTGGTGAACAGACGTTAAATACAAGAACGAACGAACGAACACACACACAGCGCGCGGGAACATGGACACACATACTGTGGAAAGTAATGAACTAAATGATATAAGTTTTTTCTTATTTTTCTTCAGGCTCTTATATACTGTTTGATAAACATTTGTGATAAACGTTTGTATTAAAATGTTATGAAAATATTCGCACAAAAATCCAAGGTGGGGGGAAAGCACACATAAGTGGGGATGGAGGTAAGGAGGTTAGGGGTAAGAAGGGAGAGTAATTTAAAACAAACCAATGCAGTGATTGTCCAATGCTAAGGAACATTCACAAGACTGCCCACACATTCGCTGCACGGTCTAAGGGAGGCAAATCCAACCAGAATGTTGCCATACGCAGTTACAAACCTTTACATCAGTGTGTGTGTGTGTGTGTGTGTGAAGTGTGTGTTCTTTTTTCTTTTTCTTTTATTCTTTTATATCTAGGATAATGGAATAAGCACTCATGTGGGTTTTTTTTTTACATCAGTCCCCGTGTGTATGCGGTTTTGTAAATTTTGTTATCTGTTTCCACCGGCACACAATGACCTACTCTTCCGAAAAGCGGAACAGGATTTAACATGTGCACAAGATGTTCTGCATGCGTTCGAAAACGGGGCCTCCGTTTATAGTCTCATCCGAAGGACTTTGACATTCAGTTCGAATTTTTTGTCAAACTGGGAAGAAAGGGCGAGGCTGGGAATCGAACCCACAACCTCACATTTCACTTGTTGGCAGGCAAACATCTTAACCACTCTGCCACCTTCCTTCTTGTGTGTGTGTATGTAATAATAATAATAATAATAATGTATGGAATTTATATAGCACTGAATCTTGTAAAGCAACAAATCAAAGCGCTCAGTTTTTTATTTTATTTTATACCACTTTAAGTCACGAGATTTCTCTGCGTGAAATTCGGGCTGCTCTCCCCAGGGAGGGCGCGTCGCCACAAGAGCAGCGCCACCCTTTTTTTTTTTTTTTTTTCTTTTGGTATTTGTTTCCCTATCAGAGTGGCTTTTTTCTAAGAATTTTGCCAGGGACAACTCTCTTGTTACCGTGGGTTCTTTTACATGCGCTGAAAATTTTGTGTAACACACGGGACCTCGGTTTATCGTCTCATCCGAAAGACTAGCGCCCAGACCACCACTCATGGTCTAATGGATGGGGAAAAATTTCGGGCCCAAACGGGGTACGAACCACGCACACACCCGACCCGGACTTTTCGCATTCTAGAAAGGCGCGTTACCTCTAGACCACCGATCCACCATCCATATGTGAGTGAGCGCGCGTGTGCGTGTGCTTGCGTGCGTGCACATGCGCGCGCTTTGTGCATACGTACATGCGTGTTTGAATACGCGCGTGTGCACTTGTGCAAGTGCATGCGAGTACTGGTTAGCAAACTTTGAAACTGTCCCGATGTTTCAACTGGTCGCATAATATTCACACATAGCGAGACAGTTCTTTTCTGCTTTCCTTATGGCATGAAAAGAAAAAAAAATCAATAAATCGACATCTAATTCATGTTACCAAACTCTGCTGACACAAATGTCAGAAATCATCTTTTCTCCCTGACATTTTCGTTGTGATTCTCACCAACTGTTGAATCGATCAAAGAAAGGATGCCACACAATGATACACTTTTCTCTCCAGTCTTTCCTACTTCACACTCAAAACAGTAAGAAATTCTAAACACCCGAGGTCTTCCCTTCCAGGAAAGATGCTTTTAAAGTGTTCTCATCCCCGAAGTCAAAATACAGCTGCCTGAATGCTGGGCAAAAGACAAGCCCCATTCATAAAAAAAATCCCACTATTGGTAAACCAGGGAGCTCTAATCGAAGAACGAAAAAAAAATGCTCGCAAATTGATGTTAACTTTTTAGAAGATATAGCGCTGATGATGATGATGATGATTGATGATGATGATGATGATGATGATGATCATCATCATCACCACTAACACCAAGGGAATATTTCCCTTGAACGGGATTTTTGATGCTGGCTCAAACCCGGGCCATCAGTTCGCAAGCGCAACAGTCTAACAACTAGACTAAAACCCAAACAACAACTATACCAACAACATTAAAAAAAACACCCTCACCACCCCCTCCACATCCATCCCCCCCCTCCCCCCTCAAAAAGTCCTTTAGGAACTATAAAATAAAAACAAGAAGAAATCATGACTACGTTGTCTTTTGTTCCGCCAGACAGACACTACACACGAAGCCTCTCACCTCCCCACCAGGAACAAGACGATGCTGACCGCCAGGAACCCGAAGGCGATGGACAGCCAGACGATGTCGCTGAGAGGAGACTTGAAGGAGAAGACCCCGCCCTGCTGCTTGTCGGGCTTCTTGATCATGATGGAGGTGCCGGTGTCCATGTAGGGCTTGGAGAAGTCCACCACTCTCTCCCTGACCTCCGAGATGGACAGAGCTGCCACGGCGATGTCGGCCTCCTGGTTGGGGAGAAAGGACAGAGAGAGAGGGGTGGGGGGGGGGGGGGGGAGGCCACGGAATTACAGGGGTGTTCAGCTGCATGAGGAACACACATGGAAGGAAGAAGGCACATTGGCAAAAGGGAAGGACAGAGGGAAGGATAGGAGGAAGAAATGTAAGAAGGTAGGAAGGTAGGATGGAAGGAAGGAAGGAAGGAACGGCTAGCTTGTAACTCCAAATGTGGAGAAATGACGAAAAAAATAAAACTGAAAACAAACCAAAAAAATCCAGTAAACAACTTAGCACTCTCTACCCCTCCCCCCCCCCCCCCCCCCACAAACCAACCAACCAAACTACCCCCCCCCCCCAAAAAAAAAAATAACCCAACAAAAAACAACCCAAAACCAAACCCAACAACAAAGAAACAAAAAGAAACACGCTAACAACACCCCACAAAAAAAAACAACACACCCAACAACAACAAAACGAAACCTCCCCAAACCCCAGAAACCCAACAACAACCCAGCATAAAAAAACAACAAAAAACCACTAGTAAAAAATAACCACCACAACTTACAAAGCCTTATTGGCATTTGAATGTTTTCAGATAATAGCCATAGGCCTGGTTACAAACAGGTTTTTGTTGTTTGTTGCTGTTGTTGCTGGCTTATACAGGTTTTCTATTTGGAATTTTATTTAGCTACGTGTCTCTCTCTCTCTCTCTATCTCTGTCTGTCTGTCTGTCTGTCTGTCTGTCTCTGTCTGTCTGTTTATTTGTCTTTCTGTAATACCCGTTCAAAGTTTTGAGTTCCAGTTTATGAGTGAGACAGTTGCATTCCCTCCCCTCCTCCTGTCTGTCTGCCTGTCTGTCTTTGTCTCTCTCTCTCCCTCTCTCTTGCTCTCTGTCTCTCTCCCTATCTCTCCCCTCCTCTCACTCTGTCTCTCTCCCTTCTCTGTGTCTCTCTTCCTCTCTTTCTGTCTCTGTCTCTCTCCCCCCTCTCTGTCTCTCTCCCTCTGTCTCTCCCCCTCTCTCTCTGTCTCTGTCTCTCTCCCCTATCTCTCTGTCTGTCTGTCTGTCTCCCTCTCTCTGTGTCTCAGTCTCTATCCCCCTCTCTCTGTGTCTCTGTCTCTCTCCCCTCTCTCTCTGTTTGTCTCTGCCCCTCTCTCTCTGTCTGTCTCTGTCTCTCTCCCCTCTCTCTCTCTGTCTGTCTCTCCCCCTCTCTCTCTGTCTCTGTCTCTCTCCCCTCTCTCTTTGTCTGTCTCGCAAAAAAAGAAACACGCAAACACGCATTCTCATCTCTCTCTGTCTCTGTCTCTCTCCTCCTCTCTCTCTGTCTGCCTGTCTGTCTCTCTGTCTCTCTCTCTGTCTCTTGCAGCAGAGTGTTTTCGTTTGTTTGATGTTCTGTCTTCATCATTATACATCCCTTGTTGGCAGGGAGGGAAGGGGAAGTGTGGTGGTGGTGGTGGTGAGGGTGGTGAAGAGATGGAGGATGTCTGTTTGTTGTCGTTGTTGTCATTGTAGATGCAATAGCATGGTAACAAAAGATACTAAAAGTGAATACAGAAGAAGGCTGTGCCAGACCAGTGGCTCTATGGTTGGAGGGTACAGATTGATTGTCATATACTCTGTCTGAGGATGTTGGTTGTTGTTGTTTGCTTGTTATTTTAGCCTAGGTTCTTTTTTGTTGTTTTAAAATAACAAAACGCGCGCACACATGTACACATGTACACACGCACACACGCGTGCACTCTCTCTGTGTCTCTGTCTCTTTCTGTCTGGCTGGCTCTCTTCTCCATCTTTCTCTCTCTCTCTCTCTCTCTCTCTCTCTCTCTCTCTCTCTCTCTCTCTCTCTCTCTCTCTCTCTCTCCCTCCCTCTCTCTCTCTCTTTCTCTCTGATTTGTGTCAATTCGAAGTAATCATCATCATCATCATCATCATCATCATCATCATCATCATCATCATCATCATCATCATCATCATCCATCATCATCATCACACCACCACCACCACCACCACCACCACCACCACCACCACCACCACCACCACCCACCGTCGTCGTCGTCGTCGTCGTCTCATCATCATCATCATCATCATCATCATCACCATCATCATCACCATCATCATCCCCCCCCATCACCACCACCACCACCACCACCTACTCCCCACCACCACCACCACCACCACCACCACACACCACACCCCACCACCACCACCACCCACCACCACCACCACCACCACCACCACCACCACACCACCACATCACCACCATCACACCATCATCACCATCATCACCATCATCACCATCATCATCATCATCATCATCATCATCATCATCATCATCATCATCATCATCATCATCATCATCATCACCATCACCATCACCCTCTCCTTTATATTATCACTAACATGCCCTTCTGTCATAAACTGTGTGAAGAAAGCCACAACAAACAAGGACGCTGTCTTGTTTGCCCCAAAAATAAAAGAAAAAAAGAACGAAAGAAAGAACAAAACGAAAGAAGGAAAGAAAGACAGACAGACAGACAGAAAGAAAGAAAAAAGAAAGAAAAGGAAGAAAGAAAAGAAGGTAAGACAGAAAGACAGACAAAAGAAACAAAGAAACAACCAAACAAAACTTAATGAATTTGATGAAGACAGCGCGAGCTATGTGACCTTGTGGATCATATCAGCGCGATGTTGCTGACAGCAGTAAGAGGCAGTGTTTCTGAGTTTTCCTTCTCTCCTAGTTCCTCTGATTGATTGCCCTTCTCGCCGTGGATCCCATTGCTGATGGAAGGCAAGAGGCCATGCTTTCTTAGTCTCTCTTGCCGTCTGATTCTTCTTGTTCTTCTTGTTCTTCTTGTTCTTGTTCTTGTTCTTGTTCTTGTTCTTTTCTTCTTCTTAGCAATTCTTCTTCTTAGCAATTTTCTTCTTCTTCTTGTTCTTCTTCTTGTTCTTCTTATTCTTGTTTTCTTGTTCTTGTTCTTCTTCTTCTTTCTTCTTCTTCTTCTTCTTCTTCTTCTTCTTCTTCTTCTTCTCTTCTTCTTCTTTTCTTCTTTCTTTCTCTTTCTTTCTCTTCTTCTTCTTCTTCTTCTTTCTTCTTCTTCTTCTTCTTCTTTTCTTCCTTCTTCTTCTTCTTCTTTTCTTCTCTTCTTCTTCTTCTTCTTCTTCTTCTTCTTCTTCTTCATCATCTTCTCTCTCTACTCTTTTCTTCTTCTTCTTCTCTCTCTCTTCTTCTTCTCTAATCTGTCCTTCTCCTCTTCCCTTCCCTGCAACAACCTGCCAGCATGGGGGAACAGTCGTTCGCGTTTGATCCGTTTGTGCGCGAAACTGCTTCACCCTTCCACTAAAGCGTGAGTGGGGTCAGGTGCTAGATTTTTCAGACGATAAATCGAGCCTGCGCACACGCATTAGTACAACATACAACAGCAACGCACACAACAGCAACGAAACAAAACAACAACAGACTACTACTACTACTACTACTACTACTACTACTACTACTCTACTTACTACTCTATACTTCTTCTTCTTCTTTATAATAATAATAACAATAACCATAATAATAATAATTATAACAGAAATAATAATAGTTTTATGTACGCAAAAGAACCCACGGCAAGAAAAGAGTTTTCCCCTGGCAAAAGTCTGTAGTAAAAGCCACTCTGAGAGGGAAACCAAAAAATATAAATAAAGCAATGGGTGGCGCTGCTCTTGTGGCAACGTGCTCTCCCCAGAGAGAGAGAGAGAGAGAGAGAGAGAGAGAGAGAGAGAGAGAGAGAGAGAGAGGAGAGAGAGAGAGAGAGAGAGAGAGAGAAGAGAGAGAGAGAGAGAGAGAGAGAGAGAGAGAGAGAGAGAGAGAGAGAGAGAGAGAGGAGAGAGCAGTCCGGAAATTACGCAGAGAAATCAAGCGTGACTTAAAATGGCATACAGATACAAAACTCAATACTCTGTACGTTTCTTCTTCAGGCCCAGCGTATCCAACTCCGGCGTGGAAAATAATTATGATTTTTAAGTCTGTCTGAAAAACAACAACAACCCTAACCCAAAACAGGCAGCAGAATGAACCAAAAAGGACGAAAATAGACTAGATGGAGGTGACACGAAGAAAAGGAACAAGGCATAAACAAAAAGGAAGGATAGAAAAGAGGGAATTCCTAGCACAGAAATTCCAGAAGGTGTGTGTGTGGGAGGGGAGGATGCTTTTTATACTGACAGGCGCTCAGTATCCCCTACGGAGGAGTACTTTTCTACTATCGGTCTGTTTTATAAGTATGAGAGCTAGGTCTTTTTAAAATTGAGCGAATCACTTTGAGTGTGTGTGTGTGTGTGTGTGTGTGTGTGTGTGTGTGTGTGTGTGTGTGTGTGTGTGAGTGTGAGTGGTGAGTGTGTGTTTGAGTGTGTGTGTGTGTGAGTGTGAGTGTGTGTGAGTGTATGTGTGTGAGTGTGAGTATGTGAGTGAGTGTGTGTGAGTGTGAGTGTGTGTGAGTGTATGTGTGTGAGTGTGTGTGTGTGAGTGTGTGTGTGTGTGTGTGTGAGTATGTGTGTGTGTGTGTGTTTTATAAACCCACCAATTTTTTTCCTAAACAATACACAAGGCGTTGTGACAATGAACTGACTCAGGGAGGTTTTCAGTCTTATCTTTAAACAAAAAGAATTTCCGGGTCAGATTCTACGCGGATCCATTGGTGCAATGATTCTTTTTTTGTTTTGATGGACGCAGAACCACTTCTGTCATTGCAGAGAGAGAGAGAGAGAGAGAGAGATGAGAGAGAGAGAGAGAGAGAGAGAGAGAGAGAGAGAGAGAGGGAGAGAGAAAGGAGAGAGAGAGAGAGAGAGAGAGAGAGAGAGAGAGAGAGAGAGAGAGAGGAGAGAGAGACGGAGACAAATAGACAGAGAGACAGAGAGAAAGACAGACAGAGAGAAAGACATAGATAGAGACAGATAGAGAGACAGAGACAGAAATACAGACAGAAAGACACAGAGAGACACAGAGAGGGGGTCTTATTCTTGCCTGTCCCTATCTTCTTCCCCACCTTCTATTGTGTCTCTTTGACTTGTTTTGTTGTTAAGATGCCTGTTTTCCTTTGTTTCTGTTCACGACATCTTTCTGACATTCTCAGAGAGTCACCAGCGTATTAACAAACAAATTCAACATCTTGATCGTCTCCCGAAACACAGTGACACAACAGTAACAGGTAAAGGTAAAGGAGTCCCATAACCTGTAAGGTCGTAGGGGAGCGAGGCGTCAGAGACCTCACTTCTCTAGGGCCAGCATATTGAGGGCGGCGCCCATCTCCTCTCCCTCGCTGCTTTACCTTCCCTGACCCTAAAGAGGGCAGGTACCCATTTACAGCTGGGGGAACTGGGGGAACTGTACTGAAGCCAAGGCGCGCAAACGGTCACCCATCCAACTGGTAACCACGCTCGACGCTGCTTAACTTGGCTGGGGGAAAGCGAGAGCTCCGACCACTGAGCTATCCCGTCCCCTGATACAACAGTAAAAGCAACAAAAAACAACAACAACCACTCAGCAACAGCAAAACTAGACAAAAACACATAAAAAACCCTGACCCATACAAACAAACCAGACAAACTAACAAACAAACAAACACAGCAGGAAGTGAAGTCCATTGTGACGGCACGTGACAAGGGGTCTGGTCATCAGGTCTGGTGCTATTGAAGACACTGACAGAGACAGATGGCATTTTCCGTGTCCCTCTCTGAGTTCCACTGGCTGGCTGGCTATCTTGCCGTGACTTTTTTCTTTCTTTTTCTTTTTTCAAATTTTCATTTTTCATTTACAAAACAAGAATAAGGTCAAATATTTCTAAACGGGAGAAAGTAAATGGAGAGAAAGAACATAATACAGTTTCTCTTCATAAACAGGTGATACCAACTAATTTTCTGGTACTTAATCAACCAACACACACACACACACGCACACGCACCCACCCACACACACACACACACACACACACACACACACACACACACACACACACACACACACACACACACACACACACACACACACACACACACACACAATCGCGCGTGCGTTTTTGATGCTACATCAGTTAGCATAAATACATCATATACAACATGGAAAAAACAATATTTGTACGCCTCTGTCACTTCTGTCAATCTGTGCCATTGCACTTGTTTCATCCATGAGGAAAAAAGCATACTGGCTTTTTTCCGCATTGGCCCCCTTTTTCCGTTTGATTTTGTTTAAAAAAAATCTTTCTTGATCGATATACACATCCATTTTGCCATATAAGTCACTGATGCTCAAGCATTCTCATCAAAGAGTTCTCACCGTGACTTTTGTCACTGATGGAGGAGAGACTTTATACTTCTTTACACTTTGATGGCTTTCCTTTTCCCCGCTGCAACCTTACAGCCTCTGTTTTCTGATGTTTGTTCTCCCTGCTACAACCTTACAGCCTCTGTTTTCTGATGTTTGTTCTCTCTGCTGCAACCTTACAGCCTCTGTTTTCTGATGTTTGTTCTCCCTGCTGCAACCTTACAGTCTTTTAAAACAATATGTTTTCTTCTTCTCCCAGCCGCAAACTCACAGCCTCTGTTTTCTGATTTTGTTGTTCTCGCTGCAACTTTAAAGCCTTTGTGTTTTCTGATTTTGTTGTTCTCGCTGCAACCTTAAAGCCTTTGTGTTTTCTGATTTTGTTGTTCTCGCTGCAACCTTAAAGCCTTTGTGTTTTCTGATTTTGTTGTTCTCGCTGCAACTTTAAAGCCTTTGTGTTTTCTGATTTTGTTGTTCTCGATGCAACCTTAAAGCCTTTGTGTTTTCTGATTTTCAGCGACAATGTGTAAAAAAATGACACCAGTGGGCATGCCCTTTAAAATAAGATTTTGTCATCCGTTCTTAAAATACCAACACTGATGCTATTTATTAACCTTTTCTCCTTCCACTCCTTCCTCTCGCTTCTTTAACTTCCCTTACACTTTCTATTTCCCTCGTCTAATATCACTCAAAGTGAACAGACGTTAAATTGAAGACAACAACAACAACAACAACAACAACAGGGGAGCGAGGCATCAGAGACCTCACTTCTCTAAGGGCCAGCGTATTGAGGGCGGCGCCCATCTCCTCTCCCTCGCTGCTTTACCTTCCCTGACCCTAAAGAGGGCGGGTACCCATTTACAGCTGGGGAACTGGGGGAACTGTACTGAAGCCAAGGCGCGCAAACGGTCACCCATCCAACAAAATAACCTACTCTTCCGAAATGCAGATCGGGTTTGAAGCTGTGCACAATATGTTCTGTGTACGTTTACACACAGGGCCTTGGTTAATTTTATAGTCCCACTTGAAGAGCTTTCGGGCGGAGTGGAGTCAGTGTTGATATTAAACTCCACAGGGAAATACAACAACTTTAAACGGGTGTCTTGGAGGTGGCTCAAACCTTGGCTCGATCGCAGGCAGTCAACTCACGAGGTTAACCACTCTAACCACTAGGCTATCCCTCTCCCACACTGTTTTCCTTTTTGACCCCGACTGAGTGTCCTTCACACTGGGGGATCAAATCTTGTTACTGATGGAGGAGAGGAAACTCTATACTTCTTCTGGACATTCTGAGTTTTTTCCCTTTTCCATGCTGGAACCTGATAGTTTTTGTGTCTCCCTCCAATGTCGGCTTCGACTTTGTCAACGTCAATACTGTATACTGTTCTTCTGTTGGTCTGTTTTCTTCGAATCACAGCAAATTCAACTATAGTTATTGTTTTTCGTTTTATGATATTGTGAAACAATATGCATGGCTGTGTAACAGTCAGCCCCATGACATTGTTTGTTTATGTATATATCTTTATCAGGAGACTAAGGGCGGTTTTCAGTCTGCGTTTTCCCTCTTATAGAAACTTCTTTGCCACAATTTGTATGGACGTACTGATGCAATAATTTCATTTATGGCTATATGAAAAGAAGAAAAGAAAAACCTTATTATTGTTAGCCTATATTTGACTACATTTTCTGCACTTTTTCCTCTTGATACCCATTGATTGATGTTGTTTCGTTTTGTGTTTCTTCGAGGTTTTTTGTTTGAGATTTCAGAAAGTCACCAGTCTGTTAAAGATGAGGTCGACATCTTGCTTTGCCCTGCCTCGCACATAATCTCTCCCCTTCATACTCGCACACACACACACACACACACACACACACACACACACACACACACACACACACACACACACACA
>CM054141.1:64291839-64296839 GCA_028751875.1 Rapana venosa
CTGTGTCACTGTCTCTCCTCCATCCTTTCTCTATCCCTCTCTCTGTCTCTCTGTCTCTCTCTGTCAATGTCTCTCCTCCATCCTTTCTCTATTCCCCCTCTCTCTATCACTCTGCCACTGTCTCTCCTCCATCCTTTCTCTATCCCTCTCTCTGTCTCTCTGTTTTCTCTGTCACTGTCTCTCCTCCATCCTTTCTCTATCCCTCTCTCTGTCTCTCTGTCTCTCTCTGTCACTGTGTCTCCTCCATCCTTTCTCTATCCCTCTCTCTGTCTCTCTCTGTCACTGTCTCTCTGTCACTGTCACTTATCCTCTCTCTCTCTCTCTCTCTCTCTCTCTCTCTCTCTCTCTCTCTCTCTCTCTCTCTCTCTCTCTCTCTCTCTCTGTAACTGACACTAGTGAGCTTGCTTTGAATTGTAATGTGTGTGTGTGTGTGTGTGTGTGTGTGTGTGTGTGTGCCCTTGCTTGTTTTGATTTTGTTAACAATGAACTTGTCTGAGTTTTCCCCCCTTAAAGTGAAGTTTGGGTTGTATTTTGTTGTTAATGCAGAATGGTATGGATTGTTAATTTGCAATGTTCTGTTGGACAATTTCATTACTTCTGTGGACTTTTGTATCAATTCTAATAATGTGTATATAGGATTGCGCATGCATGAATATGTGTGTGTGTATATGTGTGTGTATGTGTGTATATGTGTGTCAGTGAGTAGTAATGAGCGCCCATTCACAGTGTGTGCAGATGAGAGCGGAAAGAAAGCAGTTCTGTGTGTTTATTGTTGAAATAGCTGATGTTAGACTAGTCATTTTTCTTGATGCTTTGTGGCTTGCTGTCTTCGTACATCAAATAATGTTTATTTCCTGGTTTTCTCTGTACAAATGTACGGTTATGATATTTTGATAATTATGACATGTGTCTATTATCTTGTAGGTGAGGAAATGTCTTGCGAATGGATATGTATCCAGGATGTGTGTGTGTGTGTGTGTGTGTGTGTGTGTGTGTGTGTGTGTGTATTATGTGTGTGTGAGTGTGTATGTGTGAGAGTGTGTGTGTGTGTGTGTGTGTGGTGTGCATGCGTGGCTATACGTGCGTAAGTGTGTGTGTATGTGTGTGTATGTGTGTGTATGTGTGTGTGTGTGTGTGTATGCGCGCGCGCGCGCGCACGCTTGTATTTAGTCTGGACTTTTGGGGGGTTGTTGTTTGTTTAGGGGAGGGGGTGTTGGGAAGGGGAGTGTTTTGTGGGTCTTTTTTTCTTGTTTAATTGGTTTTGTTTATTCATTTGATTTTTCGATTTCTTGATTTTTCACTAATTGAATGGGAGTTTGAGTGAAATATTTCCATTGTTATTTGAAATGATCTTGTTTGTTAATTAAAATTATTTATAATTATGTGTAACAAGTATGTGTACCATTTGACAATGTGTAGTTTGTTTATCTTTATGACTTATTAAGTTTGGTTGTGTTATTTTTCTTGGCTCTGTTGTTGCTCTTGTTCTTGTTGTTGTTGTGTTTGTTTGTTTGTTTTGGTTAAGGGTTTTTGGGGGGTGGGGGTGGGGGATTTTTATGGTTTTCTTTTATTTTTCTTTTGGGGGGGGGGGGGGGGGGGGGGGGGGGGGGGGGGGTTGTTGGGGGGGGAGCTGTTTTGAAAGGGTTTTTTTCCCCTTGTTTTTATTGTGAGACTGTATAAGATTGGGGTTTTTTATTATTAAGATGTTTTCCTAACGGGCGGGACTGGATGTAAAAAAGGGACATGTGTGCTTATTTACTACCTCGAAAAAAAAAGAATTTGTCATTGTCATTGTCACTGTCCCCTCCCCATCCTTTCCCCTAATCCCCCCTCTCTCTATCACTCTGCCACGTCTCTCCTCCATCCTTTCTCTATCCCTCTCTCTGTCCTCTGTCTCTCTCTTCACTGTCTCTCCTCCATCCTTTCTCTATCCCTCTCTCTGTCCCTGTCCCTCTCTGTCACTGTCTCCTCCTCCATCCTTTTCCTATTCCCCCCCTCTCTCTATCACTCTGACACTGTCCTCCTCCATCCTTTCTCTGTCCCTCTCTCTGTCTCTCTGTCTCTCTCTGTCACTGTCTTCCTCCATCCTTTCTCTATCCCTCTCTCTGTCTCTCCCGTCTCTCTCGTCACGTCTCTCCTCCATCCTTCTCTATTCCCCCCTCTCTCTATCACTCTGCCACTTCTCTCCTCCATCCTTTCTCTATCCCTCTCTTTTGTCTCTCTCTCTGTCTTTCTCTGTCACTGCTCTCCTCCATCCTTTCTCCCATCCCTCTCTCTGCTCCTCTCTCTGTCTCTCTGGGCACTTTTTCTCCTCCATCCTTTATCTCTCTGTCTCTATCTGTCTGTCACTGTCCCCTCCTCCCCTCCTTTACTCTCTGTCTCTCTCTGCCACGGGCTCTCCTCCATCCTTTATCTCTTTGTCTCTCTCCTGTCACTGTCTCTCCTCCATCCTTTATCTCTCTGTCCCTCCTCTGTGTCACTGTCTCTCCTCCATCCTTTCTCTATCCCTCTCTCTGTCTCTCTCTCTCTGTCTCTCTGTCACTGTCTCTCCTCCATCCTTTATCTCTCTGTCTCTCTCTCTGTCACTGTCTCTCCTCCTATCCTTTATCTCTCTGTCTCTCTCTCTCTGTCACTGTCTCTCCCTCCATCCTTTCTCTATCCCTCTCTCTGTCTCTCTGGGCTCTCTCTGTCCCCTGTCTCTCCCTCCATCCTTTCTCTATCCCTCTCTCTGTCTCTCTGTCTCTCTCTGTCACTGTCTCTCCTCCATCCTTTCTCTATTCCCCCCTCTCTCTATCACTCTGCCCCTGTCTCCTCCTCATCCTTTTTTCTATCCCCCTCTCTGTCTCTCTGTCTCTCTCTGTCACTGTCTCTCCTCCATCCTTTTTCTCTATCCCCCTCTCTCTGTCTCTCTGTCTCTCTGTGTCACTGTCTCTCCTCCATCCTTTCTCTATTTCCCCCCTCTCTATCACTCTGCCACTGTCTCTCCTCCATCCTTCTCTATCCCCCTCTCTGTCTCTCTCTCTGTCTTTCTCTGTCACTGTCTCTCCTCTAATTCTTTCTCTATCCCTCTAACTGTCTCCTCTCTCCTGTCTCTCTGTCACTGTTTCTCCTCCATCCTTTCTCTCTGTCTCTATCTTCCTTTTCACTGTCTTTTCCTCCATCCTTTTTCCCCTCTGTCTCTCTCTTTCCCTTCCCCCTCCTCCATCCTTTATCTCTTTGTCTCTCTCTTCTGTCACTGTCTCTCCTCCATCCTTTATCTCTTTTTCTCTCTCTCTCTGTCACTGTCTCTCCTCCATCCTTTATCTCTCTTTTCTCTCTCTCTGTTTTCACGTTTTCCCCTCCTCCATCCTTTTTTCTATCCCTCCTCTCTGTCTCTTTTCTCTCGTCTCTCTGTCACTGTCTCTTCCTCCCTCCTTTATCTTTTCTTTTCTCTCTCTGTCGCTTCTCTCCTCCATCCTTTTATCTCTCTTCTCTCCCTCTCTGTCACTGTCTCCCTCCATCCTTTATCTCTCTGTCTCTCTCTCTCTGTCACTGTTCTCCTCCATCCTTTATCTCTCTGTCTCTCTCTCTCTCTGTCAACCTGTCTCTCCTCCATCCTTTATCTCTCTGTCTCTCTCTCTCTGTCACTGTCTCTCCTCCATCCTTTATCTCTCTGCTCTCTCTCTCTCGTCACTGTCTCTCCTCCATCCTTTATCTTTTCTGTCCCCTCTCTCTCCCGTCACTGTCTCTCCTCCATCCTTTATCTCTCTGTCTCTCTCTCTCTGTCACTGTCTCTCCTCCATCCTTTTCTTTCCCTCTCTCGTCTCTCCTGTCCGTTCCTCCATCCTTTCTCATCCCCTCTCTCTCTCCCGTCACTGTCTCTCCTCCATCCTTTCTCTATCCCCCCTCTCTCTGTCTCTCTGTCTCTCTGTCACTGTCTCTCCACCATCCTTTCTCTATCCCTCTCTCTCCCTCTCTCTCCTGTCACTGTCTTCCTCCATCCTTTCTCTATCCCTCTCTCTGTCTCTCTCTCGTGTGTCTTTCTCTGTCACCGTCTCTCCTCCATCCTTTCTCAAGATAGATAGATAGATAGCTAATAAATGTAGTTATGTGTGTCTGTATCTGTCTGTCCTGTCTGTCTGTCTGTCTGTCTCTCTTCTCTCTCTCTCTCTCTCTCCAATGTCCCTCTCTTTCTTCTCCTACAGTTTCTGTCCTCTGAGACAGGACTTTGAACTAAGAACTGAGGAAACGTAAACACCCACATAAAACATGGTCACATTGATCACAGGCTTGTGTTAGCCAAATGTGAAGTTAGATGTTAGTGTAGAATGAAAAAGAAAGCGTAAGCACTTTTGTAACGTTGTAATTGTATGTACACACGTATTCTATTAGAAATACATACACCCCCTCTCTCTCTCTCCTTCTCTCTCTCTCTCCTTCTCTCTCTCTCCTTCTCTCTCTCTCTCTCCTCTCTCTCCTTCTCTCTCTCTCTCTCTCTCTCTCTCTCTCTCTCTCCCCTCTCTCTCTTCTTCTCTCTCTCTTCTCTCTCTTCCTCTCTCTCTCTCTCTCCTTCTCTCTCTTCTCTCTCTCTCTCTCTCTCTCTCTCTCTCTCTCTCTCCTTCTCTCTCTCTCTCTCTCTCTCTCTTCTTCTCTTCTCTCTCCTTCTCTCTCTCTTTCTCTTCTCTTCTTTTCTTTCTCTCTCTCTCTCTCTTCTCTCTTCTCTCTGCTCTCTCTCTCCTAGTTTTTCTTCTTTCTCTTGTTAGTCTTTTCTTTTCTGTGTCTTTCGTTCTCTCTTTCTCTTGTCTTTCTCTGTCTTTTAGTTTTGTTATTTTTGTTGGAGTTTGATCTGTAGTTTCGTTTCTGAGACTAGTTTCTAAAACAAATGTACTTTTATTTTATTACCCTCCTAAATTAGGAGGCCGTTTGTTCGACAGTTCTCTCCTTTGTTGTTTTGTAGGTGTTTATTGATACAGCTTAGCTTGTTGTTGTCCGTTCACTTTTATTGAAAGCGTGAGGAGATT
>CM054141.1:64304339-64306839 GCA_028751875.1 Rapana venosa
AGTGGGGTGGGGTGGGATGGGTGGGGTGTGGGTGGGGTGGGGTGGTGGGTGTGGGGTGGTGGTGGGTGGGTGGGATGGGGTGGGATGGGGTGGGGATGGGGTGGAGTGGGGTGGGTGGGTGGAGTGGGTGGAAGGGGGGGGTGGAGTGGGGTGGGTGGATAGGGGTGAGTGGGGTGGGGTGGAGTGGGTGGGGTGGAGTGGAGTGGGGTGGAATGGGGTGGAGTGGGGTGGGGTGGGGTGGGGGGAGTGGAGTGGGTGGATTGGTGTGGTGTGGGTGGAGAGGGGTGGTGGGGTGGGTGGGGTGGGGTGGAGTGGGGTGGGGTGGAGTGGAGTGGGGTGGAATGGGTGGAGTGGGGTGGGGTGGGGTGGGGTGGGGCGGAGTGGAGTGGGGTGGTTGGTGTGGTGTGGTGTGGAGTGGGGTGAGGTGGGGTGGGTTGGGGTGGGGTGGAGTGGAGTAATGTGGAGTGGAGTATGTGGAGTGGGGTGGAGTGGGGTGATGGTGTGGGTGGGGTGGTGGTGGTGGGGTGGGGTGGAGTGATGTGGAGTGGGATGGGGTGGTGTGGTGTGGGGTGGGGTGGGGTGGTGTGGTGGAGTGGAGTGATGTGGAGTGGGATGTGGGTGGTGGTGGGGTGTGTGGGAGTGAAATGTGGATGGTGGTGTGGATGTGAAGTGGAGTGGTGTGTGAGTGGAGTGGGAAGTGGTGTGGTGGGGAGTGGAGTGAAGAGTGGAGTGGTGTGCAGTGGAGAGTGGAGAGTGGTGTGGAGTGGAGTGGTGTGGAGTGCAGTATAGTGGTGTGGAGTGGTGTGGTGTGGAGTGGAGTGTGCAGTGGTGTGTAGTGTAGTGTGTAGTGGTGTGGAGTGGAGATTGGAGTGGTGTGGAGTGTGGAATGGAGTGGTGTGGGGTGGTGTGGTATTGGAGTGGAGTAGAGTGCATAGTGTAGTGGAGTGAATTAGAGTGGAATGCACAGTGGAGTGCAGTGGATGGGAGTGGAGAGTGGAGTGGAGTGGAGTGGAATGGAGTGCGTAGTGTAGTGTATGCAGTGGAGTGCAGTGGATAGAATTATGGAGTGCATAGTGGAGTGAATAATGGAGTGCATAGTAGAGTGGAGTGCATAGTAGAGTGGAGTGCATGGAGGAGTGAAATGGAGTGGAGTGCAGTGGAGTAGAGTGGAGTGCATAGTATAGTGGAGTGCATGGTGGAGTGAAGTGGCGTGCATAGTAGAGTGCAGTGGAGTGGAGTAGAGTGGAGTGCAGTGGATAGTGGATTGGATTGGAGTGGAGCACATAGTGGGGGAGTGAGGGGAGTGGAGTGCATAGTGGATGGCAGTAAAGTGGAGTGGGGTGGAGTGCATAGTGGAGTGGAGGGGAATGCAGTTTGGTGGGTTGGGTTTTCTTTGTTGTTTTCCCCATGAATGTGCTTTTAGCTTAATTTTCACTTTCTTGTTCTTGTTCTTCTAGTTCTCCTTCTTGTTCTTGTTCTTTTTGGTCTATTTCTCTCTCTCTATTTATCTCTCTCTCTTTCTCTCTATCTCTTTTCTTTTATTTCTTTTTTTCTGTCATTATTTCTCTCTCCTTTTTGTTCTTTCTTTTTAGCTTTTCTTTTTGTTTTCTTGTGCTTTCTTGTATTTTCTTTCGATATTGTTCTTTATTTCTTTCCTTTCTTTCTTGCTCTTTTACTTTCTTTCTGTCATTCTTTGTTTTCTCTTTTTGTTTTTGTTTTTCCTTTTCGTTTATTATATTTTTTTACACTTTCTTTTCTTTTGTTTACTTTACTTTTCTGTTCTGTTTTCACCCTTCTTTTATTCTTTCTTTTCTTTCTCTCTTTCTGTCTGTCTGTCTGTCTGTCTGTCTGTATGTATGTCTGTCTGTCTGTCTGTCTTTCTTTCTTTCTTTCTACCTGTATGTATGTATGTATATATGGATGGAAGGATGCATGCATGGATGCATGTCTGATTGTCTGTCTGTCTGTTTGTCTGTGACTGTCTCTGTCTGTCTCTCTGTCTGTATGTCTGTATGTTTGTATGTATGTATGTATGTATGCATGCATGCATGTATGTATATATGTATGTATGTATGTATGTATGTATGTATGTATGTATGTATGTATACATGTATGTATGCTTAGTTATTTGTTTCTTTATGTCTTTTTCTGTCTGCCTTTCTTTTCAAAAGACAAATCTTTCTTTCTATTCACTCGATCATTTGTTCACGCAATTGATTTATTCATTCTTTCCATTTTATCTCCCTGTCTTCTTTTGGTCTCTTTCTGCTCCTCACTTTCTAAGTTTTTTTTTCATTTTCCCTTTTCTCTAGTTTTCTAGGTTTTTTTCCCCTCTGTCACTCTGGTCAGTGCACTTTGATCTCCTTACAGAATATGAGAGGATAAAAGGAAGGAGTCATCAGCAAGATTTTTGGCGCATTTTTTTTCTTTAGAAAAGACTGCTAGCTTCTCTCTCTCTCTCATTCTCTCTCTCTCTCTCTCTCTCTCTCTCTCTCTCTCT
>CM054141.1:64316839-64321839 GCA_028751875.1 Rapana venosa
TGCCGACATCCACAATCTGGAAAATGCAAAGAAAAAAGAACGATTGAATGAAGGAGCAAACCAGCAATCAACCAACCAAGCAGTCATCTAATCAACTAAACGAATTAGCATGTCAATGTATGAACAGATAAATAAGGAAAAATACAAATATCAAAATGAGATTAAAAAATATATACAACGAAGTAAATGATAAATCCGTTAATTAATCAATCAATCAGTCAATGAATAATGCAGACATTGCCAAAACCAAAATAAAGCAAAAGACATGGTGGATGTTTTTTTTACATGTAAAATGTGTGTGTGTGTGTGTTTCAGAGAGAGAGAGAGAGAGAGAGAGAGAGAGAGAGAGAGAGAGAGAGAGAGGAGGAGAGAGAGAGAGAGAGAGAGAGGAGAGAGAGAGAGAGAGGAGAGAGGAGAGAGAGAGAGAGAGAGAGATACAGACAGACAGACAGACAGACCGAGACAGGCAGAAAAACAGACAGAGAGAGACACACAGACATACAGACACCCAGTGCTAGACAGACAGACAGTCATAAAGACACAAATTTACGCTTTCTGCATGGCATACACGCACAGAATTGAAGGCTTGTCGATATTGAAAGACGAAGCTTTCTCAAGCCTACATGATTACAGGGAAAAATCTGAGGTGCCAGGAATCGTGACTCGAAGCTGAACAAAGTTGTATCAAGCGAAAGATTGAACTGTCCGTAACCTTTGCACAATGAAACGTCACTTGTTGCTGAGCTTTCCATCCCTCTGTGTGTATTGTCACAGGAATGGAAAAAAGAAATACATTTCTCTGTGTGCTTAAAATCAATATCGTTTAGATTAAGTGTGTGGTGTGTGTGTGTGTTTGTGTGTGTGTTGTGTGTGTGAGAGGAGGGGAGTTGAGAGTGAGTGGAGATGGGTGGAGGAGTGAGAGTGTGAGTGTGTGTGTGTGTGTGAACAACAGACAGATATAGACAGTCAAAGAAACACACATAGATGGTCACACTGACAGAGAGCTAAAGACAAACATCGACAGTGAAACAGAAACACTAACATGAAGACAGCAGACAGTCTATTCCTCGTACACACTGTTTCTCGCTCCTCGGCTAGAGCTCCGAGGTTCACCAATGGTGACAGTTTTGCGTACGTGACCGTTTCTGCCCACCATTAAGGCATCCGATTTCCGCCTTCGGGAATGATGGCTAAACACGATGTCTGTACATGCAGGGTCTTTCTTAGATATAGCTTTTTGTCATCAGAACTTAGCAAGATGAAATTACCCACTCTTCTAAAAGGCAAAACAGGTTTTAACATGGATGCAAGATGTTCTGCGTGCGTTCACACACGGGGCTTCAGATTATAGTCTTATGTGAAGGACTTTTAGGGGAGTGGAGTATGTACTGACTTTAACTCCAGGGGCAAATTTCATTGAACGGGCGTCATGTGGATGGCTCAAACCCAGATCTTCAAAGCGCGAGTGCAATGCTTTAACCACTAGCCTACCCCGCCCCCGTTTTCCCATGGAGATAAGATTGGTTCCAACTCTATTCCCAAGAAAATGTATATGATGAGAATAGAAAACAAGAATTCCTGTGTATGCACACACACAAAACATTTTTGCGCGCGCACGCACACACACAAACAGACACACACACATTTAAAAATCCATCCACCCTTCTACAACACAATACTATGTCAGATAAGCGGGAGATATGGATGAAAGATAAGAAAAAAGCCTAGGATGCATTCTGTGGGCTTGAAAAGGAATAGGCTCAATAACGTAGGACAAGCTAAAGACTTGTCACATGAAAACTTCAGTGTGGTTTCCAATACGATTCCTCAAGGAGCTAGGAGAGAGAGAGAGAGAGAGAGAGAGAGAGAGAGAGAGGAGAGAGAGAGAGAGAGAGAGAGAGAGAGAGAGAGGACAGACAGACAGACAGACAGACAAGAGAGAGAGACAGTTACACCGTCAGACGACAGACACGAGAGAGAGAGAGAGAGAGAGAGAGAGGAGAGAGAGAGAGAGAGTAGAGAGGAGAGAGAGAGAGAGAGAGAGAGAGAGAGAGAGAGAGAAGAGCCGATAGAGAGAGAGAGAGAGAGAGAGAGAGAGAGAGAGAGAGACAGACGAGACAGTTAGACAGAAGACACGAAGAGAGATAGATAGAATAGTAGATGAGAGAGAGAGAGAAGAGAGAGAGAGAACGAGAGAGAGAGAGAGAGAGAGAGAGAGAGAGAGAGAGAGAGAGAGAGAGGAGAGAGAGAAGAGAGAGAGACGAGACAGACGAGACAGACAGACAGACAGACAGAGACAGACAGACAGACAGACAGACAGAGACAGACAGAGACAGAGAGACACACAGACAGACACACACACACACAAACACACAAAATGACAGACAGACACTCAGACACGAATTTACGCTTTAAGCATGCCCTACACGCACAGAATTGAAGGCTTGTCGATATTTCAACACGGAGCTTTCTCAAGCCTACATGATCACAGGGGGAAAAATCCAGGGCAGAAATCGTGATTCGAAACCCAACAAAGTTCCCTCAAGCGAAAGCTCGATCTTTCTTTACTCCTCTTCTTTTTCTTCTTCTTCTACTTCTCTTGTCCAGAGAACAGCCATACAGACACACATATTTCGAACCCAGTTCCCTCCCTCAGTGAATGTTTTCAGTGTCACAGAGATTCCCATGTCTGATGTGTGAGACTGAGTAGCATATTCTGGTGGAGATAGTGTGCATACTCTAGGGAGACAGAGTGCATACTGTGGCGAGTCAGAGTGCATAATATGGGGAGAAAGAGTGCATACTCTAGGGAGACAGTACGCATAGTCTAAGGAGACAGAGTGTTTATTCTGGGGAGACAGAGTGTATAATATGGGGAGACAGAGGGCATACTCTGGGGAGACAGAGTGCATAATATGGGGAGACAGAGTGCATACTATGGGGAGACAGAGTGCATACTATGGGGAGAAAAAGGGCATATTCTGGGGAGAAAAAGGCATACTCTAGGCAGACAGTGTGCATACTCTGGGGAGACAGTGTGCATACTCTAAGGAGACAGTGTGCATACTCTAAGGAGACAGTGTGCATACTCTGGGGAGACAGGGTGCATACTCTAAGGAGGCAGAGTGTATATTTTGGGGAGACAGTGTGCATACTCTAAGGAGGCAGAGTGTATATTTTGGGGAGACAGAGTGCATACTCTAAGGAGGCAGAGTGTATATTTTGGGGAGACAGACTGCATACTCTGAGGAGACAGTGTGCATACTCTGGGGAGACAGGGTGCATACTCTGGGGAGATGGAGTGCATTTTCTGGGAGTGCATATTCTTGGGAGGCAGAATGAATATTCTGGGAGAGCCAGAATGCATGCTCAGGGGAGACAGAGTGCATACTCTGGGAGAGCCAGCCCCTCGCCTCTCCTCTAAGTGCCATGCTGGGGAACGTTTGAAACAGCCACCACTAGACAGCAACGCTATGTGCAACCTGAAAAACAGTAATGTGTGTGTGTGTGTGTGTGTGTGTGTGTGTGTGTGTGTTGTGTGGATCTTTTTGTATGAGAGAGAGCGCTCTGTGAAATACAAGTGCATTATCTAAATGTCCATCTGAAGATCATTTATCATCTGGTTTCAATCGTTGGAAAGGCGCATTAAAATGGCTAGGTTTTTTTTTTTTAAAGATTGGATTCATCAGATCGTACGTGCCTAAATGCATAACAGAAAACACAAAAAAACCGAGAAAGGCAAAGACAGGCAGACAGACAGACAGACAGAAAGAAAGACAGACTGACACAGACAAAACGAACAAAAAAAACCGGATTTTATTTCAAGAGGGAACAGAGTGAGCAAAAAATGCTCTTGTGACATCTAGCCTTCATGGAAATAAAAAAAAGTATCAAATTATGCACATAAATGACAACAATCAGATATACGCATTGAAAAACACAATAGGAGAGACAACACAAACACATCAAGACTTTTATATTCGTGCAGAAACAAAATGACAAACAAAGGACGGTCAAATCAGCTAGATTAATACATTAACAAATAGGTAAACAAAAACATAATAAAAGACAGATTCTTTCAAAATTATTATTGACAATGAGAGACAGAGAGGCAAGCAAGCATCTATCTATCTATCTATCTATCTATCTATCTATCTATCTATCTATCTATCTATCTATCTATCTATCTATCTATCTATCTATCTATCTATCTATCTATCTATCTACCTATCTATCTATCTACCTATCTATCTATCTATCTACCTCTATCTATTTATCTATCTATCTATCTGTCTATCTATCTATCTATCTATATATATATATATGTTTGTCTATCATATATATATATATATATATATATATATATATATATATAAATTTAGTGTTCTTTTATGCTTACAGACTTTTATCTAACGTTATACTTATGGCTTTTGCTTTGTTCTCTTAAAACAAAGTGTTCACGGATTTGTTTACTTGTTGATTTATCTAAATTGTTCATGTTTTGTAAACAATCTAAATGTGTCAGGATTAATTTTCGAAGAAACACGTATCGGGCAACTTTCAAAAATACAAAAGAAATAGCCTGATAAGCAAAGAAGTAGTAGAATTATAAATTTCTTTTTAAACTGAAAAGTAGGTACAGCATCGGAGAGCGTAAAACAAAAACCAATTAAACTAAATAACACATTTTTCCTTGGGCAAAGTTTTTCTTTCTTTCTTTTTTTTCTTGGAAACTTACATTTTGCGTTCAATTATAAATTAACTATATCCCCCGCACGCAGTTCTTCTTTCTTGATTGAAAATGTACAATTTGACCTGACTTACCGGTGTGTTGGTTCATTCGGCTAACAAATGAAGAAAGCCATTTCTTGGACATTCCAGACGACCCATTTTATTTGTTTTGCTCGCATGCAATTTATGGTGTTTTTAAAACGGGTTTTTGTTTTGATTTAAAAAGGCATCCATATAGAGAAGAAACACATCGTATATACATACATTTG
>CM054141.1:64324339-64356839 GCA_028751875.1 Rapana venosa
ACGCAGGACACCACCTACTAAGCCCCCTACTAACGACAGTATTAGCTCAGTCGCGGAGCCAGACTGAGTGAGTTGCCCACCCGAGGTGGCAACCACCACAACGTCCCTCCAACGACCGTCCCCCGCGAACCTCCAACCCCAAAGGCTTTGACACAAACTCACCACAGGCACAGAAGTGTATGGGCAAACCGAATCTGAGGTCACCATGAGACCAGAGCAACTGGGACCACCGAATCAGAGGCAATTTTTTAATTGCATGATGATCAATGACAATGAGGATGACGTAATTATGCTGCTGTGGAAGTGCATATGCTTTGAGACTACTTGACAGGGCTGTACTCTACGCTTACTATCATTATATATCCCGGCGTCAACCAGGCCCGAGAGATACAGACACCTGCAGTGTTGGTCAGGTAATTTGAGCAACACTCTCAAATTCGCATCCGTTAAGTGGATGAAGCTCGACTGTGTGGTCCCAGTCTTCCCACTGAGCCCACAGCACACTCACTCTGGGTAGGAGCCGGCCGGAGTCCGAAAAATCCCTATGACTCTTATGGGATTCGAACCCGCGACCTTCCAGTCCGTAACCCAAGGCGCTAACCACTGCGCCATGGCGGCTGGTGAATGTATGGTATTTGTATAGCGCTGAATCTTGTAAAGCAAAACAACTCGAAGCGAACTTTAAGTGAACAGTCGTAAAATCGAAGACACACATATATAATTTTGTTATGATGTTGCTGGTATTGTTTGGATGGTGTCGGTGTTGTTTTTCTTGATACCTTTCACGTTTCTAGTGCGTTCTTTAACCATAACAACACATCTTTTGTATAAAATAATAAAACAATCCAACTTTGTTTTCTGTATGTGATTACTGGTACAAGGTTCACACAAACAAAAGATGCATTGTTCTGGCACATCGCGCAAACCCAGCATAACTCAGTCAAGTGTCCAGGGCCCAGTGCTGAAATCACCCCCTTCCTTTCACGAAGTCCAAGTGCGGTCAGTTTCTGCTATAATCAGCACCAGCTGGGCTGGAATGGACAGCAGCTGAGAATAGCTGAAAGTGGGGAAAAATGGCAGCTGTGCTGGTAGCGTTTTGTCTGGTTTTTTGGTACACTTCGGTAAACATACGCGAATCACCTAGTTATTGGAATGAAAACACAGCATACAACTAAAAGTATATGCACGTTCTTTTTACACATGCAATCATATTCTATGTTTGAAGTGGTCTTGACAAAGTAGAACGTGTGTCTTTTGCTGTTGTTTATTTGTTGAAACAGAAAACAAACGCCGAAATTTAAAGAAAAATGGAATAAAAGCACGGATTTCAAAGAAACGATATTGTCCAAATACACAAGGTTAATTTGATGTCTTGTAAATAAACTGCTAAGAGGTAAATAAACTAATTTTAGGTTAATAATATTTTTTAGATTTTTTCTCTTTTTTTTGTTTGTTTGTATTACCCATGTTAAATTACTTTCACGGCAAACAGAGCTTGAAGAGTGAAATGTTGCTAATTTACTGTGATGTTTAAAAGTGTCCAACAAAAAGAAAACAAAACAGCAATTGCATTTTCATATAATTTTCGTTCAGCAATAGCTGCCATAAGAGGAGTAAACCAATAAAAGATCTATTTACCATGACATGAAAGATTGTAAACATCCCCATTATTATTCACTTTGTGCAGTGAAAATTCAAACAGTCGTCTCAACTCCATTTAAGATAAACAAAACACTTCAAAATTAACAGTTCTTTTGAAACGTAAAATAACGGTATCATATGCAACGGATAAACAACGTTCATTTTTGCTTTTAAAAAAAGCACAAATATCACATTGATAATAAACATAATATAGCCAATGAGTGGCAACGTTACACGTATTATCTTCGTCTATGTGATCACAAACCAATTGAAGAATATAACATTAATCTTGGTCCACATCACAATTATTACTTTATTTTTCTTTTCTTTCATCAAAACAAATCTCCGCTGTCACAGTAAATTCAAGGAGGAAATTAACAGATTGGGAGACAACAATCAAGCATACGACCCTGTACTCGAAAATCGGCTAAAAGGATGCAATCTGCACAGATTGAATACACGTGAAGCTTACGTCATGTGCATAAAAATAATAACACAATATGCACTATGGGGAGACTATGAAGAAGATTTGAATCTCAAAAACAAGTCTGAGAGAGAGAGAGAGAGAGAGGGAGGAAGAGAGAGAGAGAGAGAGAGAGAGAGAGAGAGAGAGAGAGATGAGAGAGAGGAGAGAGAGAGAGTGAGAGAGAGAGAGAGAGGGAGAGAGAAAGAGAGAGAGAGAGAGGAGAGAGAGAGAGATGAGAGAGAAGAGAGAGTGAGAGAGAGAGAGAGAAGAGAGAGAGAGAGAGAAGAGAGAGAGAGAGAGTGAGGAGAGAGAGAGTGAGAGAGAGAGAGTGAGAGAGAGAGAGAGAGGGAGAGAGAGAGAGAGAGAGAGAGAGAGAGAGAAGAGAGGAGAGGAGAGAGAGAGAGAGAGGCCCTTGCTTTATAAGAATGAAAAGCTCGAACACACAACACACACACACACACAATCACAACACACATAAACCATCACTTACTCACTCCCTCACTCTCCTGGAATTAACATCAGTGCAGACTCCACTCTCCCCAGAAGTCCTTCGGATGAGACTATAAACCGAGGCCCCGTGTGCGAACGCAAGCAGAACATCTTGCGCACACGTTAAAGCCTGTTCCGCTTTTCGTAAGAGTGGGCCATTGTGTGTCGGTGGGAACAGATGACTACTTTTACAAAACCACATACACCCGGGGACTGGTGGTAAAAATGCACATAAGTGCTTATTCCATTGTCCTCGATAAACAGAATTAAACACACACACACACACACACACACTGACGCACACACACACACACACACACTGACGCACACACACAACACACACACACACACACCACACACACACACACACAACACACACACACACACACACACACACACACACACAGAGTCTCATGCATTATATGGTATTGGATTGTATTGCATTAGATTGTGATGTATTGAATTGCATTGTAATGTATTGAAGTGTGTTGTATTCTTTTGTATCACACACACACACACACACACACACACACACACACACACACACACACACACAACACACACACACACACACACACACACACACACACACACACACACACACACACACACACTAATCCCCCTCCTCCCCCCCCCCTCCCCCCCCCCCCCCCCCACACACACACTTCATCCTTTACAAACCTCCCCTTGCTCCTCCCACACAGACCACCACCATCAACCCCCCCCCCCCCCTTTCAACACCCCCCACCCCCACTTCTACCCCTAGCCTCCCCCCCACCTCCTATCCCTAATAACCCAACTCTCATCATCTCATCATCTCATCTCTCTCTCTCTCTCTCTCTCATCTCTCTCTCTCTCCTCTTCTCTCTCTCTCTCTCTCTCTCTCTCTCTCTCTCTCTCTCTCCTTCTCTTCCTTTTTTCCTCTACGAACCTACCATCGTCAGAATCAAAGAGATAGTACATCTTGTTCCAATTGAAGAACTTGACGAAGTCGATGACAGCGTCGATGTAGTTGGGACTCACGCTGAAGTCGAAGTCGTAGCCATCCGCGCGACGGTTTCGGTTGGCGGTGAACGTGACGTAGGGCACGTGCAAGGCCTGGCTGTAGGACTGGATGACGTTGAAGGACTGGGCGGAGCTGGCTCCCAGGAGCAGAAACACTCCTTTGCTCAGCTGCTTACACACTGTGGAGAAGAGACAGGAGAGAGAAAAGAAAAAATGGTTGGTGATGGGGTTAGTTTTGGTTTTGGTTTTGGTTTTGGTTTGGTTTTGTTGAGTTGGGTTGGTTTTGGTTTTGGGGTTGGGTTTGGTTTGGTTTGGGTTTGGGTTGAGTTTGTTGGGTTTGGTTGGTTTTGGTTGGGTTGAGTTGGTTGGTTTGTTTTGGTTTGGTTTGGTTTTGTTGGGTTGAGTTGGTTGGTTTGGTTCGGTTTTGGTTGGGTTGGGTTTGGTTTGGTTTGGTTCAGTTGGGCTGTGGTTTGGTTTTGTTTGGTTTGGTCTTGGTGGGGTTTGGTTTGGTTTGATTCGGTTGGGCTATGGTTGGTTGGGAGATTGTTTGTTCTTTCGGGTGGTTCGTTGGTCACTTTCTTGATTAGTTTGGCTGTCAGTCAGTTGGTTGGATGATTGGTTGGGTAATCGGTCAGTCAGTTGGCTGGTTAACTATTCATTCATTCATTCATTTATCCATTTGTTTATCTATCTCTTCATTCATTTACTTGTGCTTTGGTTTGCCTGTTCGATTATTTTTTCTTGTTTATCTGTTTAACCATTTCTTTATTCTTGTTCACAGCCCAATTAACTATATGGATCAAAAGAAACAAAAAACCCAGCAGAAAACAACAAAATACCCAAGGAAGAAAGAAAGCAATAAAGAAAGAAAGAAAGAAAGACAGAAAAGAAGAGACAAAGAGAGTAATGAAGAAAAAGAGACTGTAGTTTTTATGCCTAACAGAAAACTGTAGTTTTTATGCCTAACAGAAAACTGTAGTTTTTATGCCTAACAGAAAACTACAAAATTCAAAGTTGACATTTACATGACCAAGTCATCGTGCACTCTACGTTTCTTCGTGTTTTTCATCATACACCCAGACAACAACTGCTGTTGTCTGTCACATGAGCGAACATGCCTTGCGCTGCCGTTAAGCTCCTGACAAGTCAGGCTCACCACGTCCGACTTCGGCATGGGAGATATTTGTTTTTATATTGAAAAGGCTGGAGAATGGACCAAGAAAGCAAAAAGTAAACAAGAAGGAGGAAAGACAGAAAGAAAAAAGGAACAAGGCAGAAACAAAGAGAGGGATAGAAAAGAGGAAATTTCTAGCATAGGATTTCCAGAAGGTGGGGATGCTATTTATACCCCTGGATGCCCCCGGCATCCCCACTGTGATACGACTATAGCAGGGGTACATGACTCCACCAACCAAGGACCACTCACTTAGCGCATTACCTACCATTCCAAATCAGAACTCCTAGACACTCTTCGTTGTAGAGAGTCAGATGTTTTAGTGGCTTGTGCCCACACAGGGCAAGGGTAAGGATTTGTACCTAGATAAATCCTCCTGTCCTATATACCTAATCAGTGCCACCCCTCTCTTCTAGTTTGTCTACCGCCCCCAACCCCTACCCCCTCCCACACACACACACAAGGATATATTTCCTTGGAGTTAACACCAATACTGACTCTACTTCCCCCTAAAAGTCCTTCGAATGAGACGTCCTTCGGATGAACCGACGTACCATTTGTGAACGCACACAGAACATCTTTCTGCACACGTTAAAACCTGTTCCGCTTTTCGAAAGACTAGGACATTGTGTGCTGGTGGGAACAGATGACAACATTTACAATACTTCATACACACGGGGACTTGATGTGAAGAAGAAAAAAAAGCACATGAGTGCTTATTCCAGTATCCTCGAAATAAATAAATAAATATACAAATAAATAAATAAATAAATAAACAAATGAACAAATAAATAAAACAACACACACACACACACACACAACACACACACACACACACACACACACACACACACACACACACACACACACACACACACACACCACACACACACACACACACACACACACACACACACCAGAGCTTCTTCCTAATCTTCTTTTACGCCAGGAGAAGGTTAAGATGAATAAGGGGAGAGTACGGACGTCGGGTGGGGGAGGGGAGGGGAGGGGAGGGTGGAAGAGAAGGGGGCCAGAAGTACAGAGGAAATGGGTCTGGTTAGCAAAGGCGCTCTGGGCTAAGTGTATGGTCGATAGTTGTGTGGATTTACAGGCTGACGCTTTACTCGCTGTGCCGAGCGGGCAGACCCTCAAGCCCAGAGTGTCTCTAGGACTTCACTCTGCATCCACTACTTACATCATTTTGCTGGGCAAGGACTGGCAGGCTGTCCGACCAAAAGTTTCTCTCTCTCTCTCTCTCTCTCTCTCTCTCTCTCTCTCTCTCTCTCTCTCTCTCTCTCTCTCTCTCTCTCTCTCTCTCTCTCTCTCTCTCTCTCTCTCTCTCTCTTAAATCCCTGTTTACGTCCTTTTTTCATGCAAGGGGTGGCAGGCAGACAACCTGACCAACAGTGTTTGTATGGTTGTGTTCTATATCCACTAAATACACCGTTTTGCCATGCAGGGCGTGCAGGCTACAAGACCAAAGTGCTATGAATGAATTTTATATCCCTTTCTTACATCATTTTGCTATGCAAGGGCTGGCAATCTGTCGGACCGAAAGTCTCTGATTACATCATGTATCGACTACGTACATCGTTTTGCTTTGCAGGACCAACAGGCTAGAAGACCCAAAGTGATATGATTGTATTCTATATCCCCTCCTTACATCATTTTGCCGCGCGGGGCTTGCATGCTAGAAGACCAAAGTGTTATAATTGTATTTTACATCCACTACTTACATCATTTTGCTATGCAAAGCTGGCAGGCTAGAAGACCCAAAGTGCTATGATTGTATTCTAGATCCACTGCTTAAATCATTTTGCCATGCGGGGCTGGCAGGATAACAGGTTAAATGCCTCTCTACAATTTCCTTCTCCATTCATGACTTACACCATTTTGCTGTGCAGGACCAGCAGGCTACTAGTCCAAAAGCTTCTCTCTGGCTGTCTTCTGGCTACAATCATTTCTCACTTCAGTTTTGGCATTGCAAAGCCGGCAGACTACCAGACGCAACATCTTTCTATGCTTGCCTGCTGTCCCCTACTACTTACATCGTTTTGCTATGCAGGGCCCAGCAAGCTACCAGACCACACTTCTCTCTGTGTTGTTTGTCTTCTGTGCCCGCTCCTTACACTATCATTGAACAACGAATTCCATGTTGTGATACCACAGTACTGTCACTGTGTGCCTCCTCACCCGCTCCCCACCAGTCTCTTTGGTAGCAAACTTGTCTGTGTTTACCAGAGTTGGTTCTAAGTCCTTCTTCTGCAAGGGAGCAATTCAATTTCGTTTACGAAGGTGATCTGATCGTCAGTTATTGAAACAGATCGATAGTCAGACAGACACACACATGCGCGCGCATGCATGCACAGACAAGAGAGAGAGAAAGAGAGAGCGAGAGAGAGAGAGAGAGAGAGAGAGAGAGAGAGAGATGGAGAGAGACAGAGGGAAAGAGAGAAATAGAGAGAGAGAAAGAGAGAGAGAGATAGAAAGAGAGAGGCAAACAGAAAGACAGACAAACATACAGACAGAGGCAGGAAAAGAAAGAAACAGAATTAGACTCAGAGAAAAAGACACAGGGACAGATACTGACTCCTTTATTCATTCACACTAACACTGGAAAGAAAAAACAACAGCGAAAAAAACCCACCCAAAATAATAATAAAAAAAGAAAAACAAAAAATACAACAACCAAGAACACCCACCCCTAGAAAACAAAAAATCAAAAAAAACAAACAAAACAAACAAAAAAACCCACCCCCCAAAAACAAAAACCCAACAAAACAGAACCCCCAAAAATCAAAACAGAAAAACAAAGCAAGACTGTCAGAAGATGAAAGATGCACTCCCCTGGGTGCATCGCACCATATATATTGCGGGCCGGTTCATTTCTGCACAGAAAGCTTACACACAGTGTGAGGACAGTCTTTATTACATTTTGGGAATACGGTATCAAGATAATATTGCCATTCTGTCTGTTGTTTACGATCACAATGAGAACTGGTAAACAGCGAGTGCAATGTGCAGGCGCGCGTACACACACACACACACACACACACACACACACACACACACACACACACACACACACCACACACACATAGACATACATGCACGTATGCGAGTTGGCAAACAAACGACCGCATGCATGTATGCATGCACGCGCACATGCAAACAAACAAACAAACGCACGCATGCACGCACACACACAAAAACACACACCTTGTCTCTCTCTCGCCTACACATTCATCGCACACACACCACTCCACACCATAACACACCACTTCACACTATAACACACTACACCACACCACACCACACTACACCACACTACACCACACCACACCACACTACACAAAACCACACCATACCACACCACACTACACTACACCACACCACACCACGCCACATTACACCACACCATACCATACTAAAACCTCACCACGTTTAGTACTAACTACTTCAGCTTCCTATACTATTTGCATTACCCAACTAGACCCAACTCTTCACATCAAGAAAAAAACAAAACCCTCATTTCGTGATAGAGAATATCAGACGCTTCAGAGCTTGTTGCCACACAATACTGGGGTATACAACCCCCCCTATCTCAGCATCCCCCTTACGTATACCATACCCGCGAGTCGCTCTATAGCCCCCGTGGTTAAGACCGTTTGGCTTCGATCCCATTTGTCTACGAAGTCGCGGGTTTGAATCTCCGCGGGGTCTGGTGAATCAAGGGTGGGGATTTTCCACGATCTCCCAAGGTCAACCTTATGTGCAGACCCGCCAGTGCCTTGATTTACTGTGTGTACACACACACATGCAGAAGATAAAAATATGCACGTTAAAGATCCCGACATTCATGTCAGCGTTCGGTGGGTCACAGAAACACGAACATACCCAGGATACATTCCCGAAGTTGGAATGCGAATGCCTTCGTGGTGGGCGAAAAAATGGCCGCATACGCAAAATCTGACCGTTGTTAAACCTTAGAGCTCTAGCCGAGGAACAAAAAAAAACCCCCAAACAATACCCTAAGCTCTACTCGTTTCTACATTTTCTGTAGAAAGGAGAACATTGGAAAGGGGAGGAGAAAGTTGGAGGGGTAGGGAAGCTGAGGGTGGGAGGTGGGGGTGGTGGGTGGTACGGCGAGAAGGAAGGCAACAATTGTGTGGAGGTGACTTTTCTGGGTTGTATATGGGAACTGATGTGGACTTTAGGCGTAATGGTGTGTTTTCCTTACAGCGCTGGCTATCTTCCAGACTTCAGATCTCCCGGCCTCATTGTCAGAAGCAATCTACATTTTTTGTGTGTCGGGGAGGTCTGTCTGTGTACTGTTACTGTATCAACTTGCTTTCCTGTCCTGTCTTCTTGGTCTTCTTCAAGGCTAATTTCTTCCTGCAGGATTGCTTGTAGTCATTCCTTCTGAGCCAGAATGCATTTGCATGCACATGGGCAATGTGCTTGTCGTGAACATTATGTCTAGTTACCCACTTCCCTTCTCTCATGTCGTCTATTCTGCTGAAGAGAGTCAGCTATTTCAGGGCTTGTTGTTGCGACGTGGTAGTCTAGTACAGTTCCCTTCAGCAGCAGTATCCCTTTCCTCTAACCTACCTCCCCTCCCCAAACACATACATACAACAGTGAGAGAAGAGAGAGACAGAAACAGAGACAGACAGACAGAGACAGACAGGCAGAAAGACAGACAAACAAACCGACATACAAACACACAGACAGACAGAAATAGACAAGAACAGAGGCAGAGAGAAAAAGGTAACCACGGGAACAGATAAAGCTGTGTTTATTTCATGTATACCCAAACAAAAACAACAAAAATAACAAACAAGCAATAACGAGAGGAAATGAAAGATGTGTTGCACTGGGTGTATCAGTGCGTATTTTACGGCCTGCTCATGTCTGTGCTAACAGCCTACAGAAGATGTGGACACTCTATATTGCATTTTCTGGGCCTGCAGTATTTCAGTTGTACCGTTCTGGCTCTTATTAGATGATGACAATGGAAATAGTTAATAGCTACAACACACACACATGCACGAAGGCACTCACGTACGCACGCACGTACACAGACAATCACACACATGCACGCGCGTACGCACGCACGCACACACACAGACACACTCAATCATACTACATCATTCCTTATTTATGTTAGTCCGTCGTGTTCGTCGATGACCTCCAAAACAGCAGAAGAGGCAGCTGCTGTTTCGGAAATTGGGCAGAAATTTGATTATAGTGGAGATGCCTTGCCCACAGTACATCCCCACTCTCTCGTCCAAGTGGGCATAAGGACAGTCAGCCTTGGAGATGTTCTCCAAAGGCCAACCAGCTCCCAGGGCTGCAGCGCATTAAGGACTGTGCAAGTCAAGCCTCCTTGTCAGAGAGTCATAGTCGATCACTAAAGACTAAGCTGTAAAGAGGAATTCCATGAGTGGAAAAGCCACTGATCATACAGCCTCTCACTTTGCTGTTGCCCCCAGCGTCAATGGTTTAATCAAGAACTGTGATAAACCCCAGGCGCTGACAGCACCATCATTCCCTAACACACCACACCACAGCACACCTCACCACATCACTACCACTACCACCACCACACCACACCACCACCACACCACAACAAACACCACACGCTACTACCAACACCACACCCCACCACACCACCACCACACTACACTACCACCACACCACCACACCACCACACCCCACCACCACTACCACCAACACCACACCACACCACAACCGCCACACCCGACCACACCACTACCACACCACACCGCACCACACCCCACCCCACACCCCACCCCACACCCACCACTACACTACACTACACAGCACCACCCACTTTTATTATTTTTAAAAAAATATCCTTTTATATCGAGGATAATGGAATAAGCACTCATGTGCTCTTTTTTACAACCAGTCCCCGTATGTATGCGGTTTTGTAAATGATGTCATCTGTTCCCACCGGCACACAGTGGCCATCGCACATCAAGCCACACTTGCTTCCTAATCGTGCAGGACTACTATACCCACCCAAGCCTCAACTTCTGAACTCATTTCGGTGGAAAGGGTCAGAGCGTGTCAGCCAGTGTTCTCACACAGCAGGGTCATAAACTTCCCTCCATCAGTACCTCACCCTCCCCTGTCCTCAACCCCGCCCCACTGTTCACACACACACAGACACACACACACACACACTCACACACACACGCACACACACAGACAGGCAAGCACGCACGCACATACACACTCACATACACAAACACACACACACACACACACACACACACTCACACACACACTCACACGCAAACACACACACACACTCACACACACAAACACACACACTCACACACATACTCACACACTCACACACTCACACACACACACGCACACAGGCACGCACGCGCGCACACACACACAACACATACACACACACACACACACACACACGCACAGAGAGAGAGAGAGAGAGAGAGAGAGAGAGAGAGAGAGAGAGAGAGAGAGAGAGAGAGAGAGAGAGAGAGAGAGAGAGCCCCTTAAATCTTCATTTTCTGTGTGTACACTTGGGAAGGGGGAGATGGGGAGAGGGGGGGGGGGAGAGGCTGAAGGCTAGGAAGGGGAGGGAGGGGGTTGGGGGTGGGGGTGGGGGGGGGGGGGTGGCACAAGAATCTCGGGAGTCAGCTTCACAGGGATGCAGTGAGATAGAAGTATGGATGGATGCTACAGCCGAGTGATTACGACTGGTTGACTTCAAACTTTTTGGGTCAGTGAAGTCGTTGTGGGTTTGGATCTGGGCGGCGTTTTGTGAAACAGGGCTGGGGACTTCTTTTCTGATCTCCCAGGTCCACTTCAACTACAGACCTGCCAGTGCCTCACTTTTCTTCGTCTATTTAATAATAATAATAATAATAATAATAATGTATGGAATTTATATTAGCGCTGAATCTTGAAAGCAGCAAATCAAAGCGCTCAGATTTTTTTTTTACACATCCATATGATCAAATATGCACTTCAAAAGATCTCGTAATTCATGTCCGCGTTCGGTAGGTTATGGAAGCACGAACATACCCAGCATACATCCCCGAAGTAAGAATGCGGCTACCTAGATGGTGGGCAAAACCCCCACCCAAACCGGTTGCATTTTAAGCAACATTTCACTAATGGTGATCCTCAGAGCTTTAGCCTATGAACGAAAAGAAGAACAAAACAAGAGAGAGAGAGAGAGAGAGAGAGAGAGAGGAGAGAGAGAGAGAGAGAGAGAGAGAGAGAGAGAGAGAGAGAGAGAGAGAGTGAGAGAGAGAGAGAGACAGAGAGAGAGAGAGAGACAGAGAGAGAGAGAGAGAGAGTATGATGGAAGTGTAGACCGAATCTGGAACTAAGTTTGTTTGCTCTATATGTCTGGCTGAATGGAAGGGTTCTGCGTGCCTGTCTGCCGTACCCATTCCTGACATCATTCCAGAAGAAACGTCATTTTCTTCCGTTCTGTTCACTGTTACTAAGTCTATTTGCTCCGCCCCCCCCCCCCCCCCTCTGTCCCCATTCACCCACCTTCTCAGGGCGGGGAGGGAGAGAGGAGCGAGGGGGGTTACCAGTTTAAAGCTTTCCAAGACCAAACGACTCTTTTTGGTACCATTCTTACTTACGTCAGTCCAGAAGTAATCTGATTTTCTGTTGGTTTGTGTAATGTTACTGCATTCGCTCACTTTTTCCGCTCATCTCCTTTCAGCTTGTAGTATGTTTTCTGTATTCATCACTGTCCCGTTTTGGTTGTTCTTCCCAAAGTAGGATAGGTCTAAATGCGTAGAATATCTATCTTATCTATGTATCTATGTATCTATCTCTCTATCTATCTCTCTATCTATCTATCTATGTATCTATCTATCTATCTATATGTCTGTCTGTCTGTCTGTCTGTCTGTCTATCTATCTATCTATATCATCATCTCTCTCTCTGTATATATATATATATATATATATATATATATTATATATATATATATATTCTATATCTTTCTCTCTTTCTGTCTCTCCGTCTCTCTCTGTCACTGTCTGTCTGTCTGTCTCTCTCTCTCTCTCTCTCTATATATATATATATATATATATATACATATATATATTCATAGCCACTAGGACAGTCACGGAGTGGGGACTAGGAGGAGGGGACTGGGTGAATAGCTGAATGGGTCTTCGAAATAAGTTTTGCAGAGTCGGACGTGGCCAGAAGTCTGACCTGTGTGTTGACTGAAGCGTCTTTAAAGAGTAGTCTGGCTGTCTAAAGGACGGACTTTCCATGACTGTGCTGTGTGCCGAATACTTACACTATTCCTTAAGACATTTTGTTTCTCAGTCTGGCTACTATTATATTACCTACTTGTTTTACCATCCACGTTCACCCACCTCTTTAAGGATTGAAGACTACCAGATCACACGTCTCCACGTGAATGTCTGGTATTTTGTTCTAAATCCATTCCAGAAAATATCTGTATACTGCTCTTACGTGCACTCATTTCTCTTGCCCCCCCCCCCCCCCCCCCCGTTCCCTTTGTTTGCAGCAGCTTTTATTTATGAACTAACGTCACTATTCGGGGGTTCATTACTAATCAAAATAGGTTTGCAAGCACATGCATGTCTGACCATTGCAATCCCCTACAAGGTAATACAGTACAAGGCATAGGAACACAGTATTATACAAAGGAACTTCACACCACAGCACTAGACAACATACCACACACACATCACACGACCCACACCACCCCACCCCCAAAAAAAACACACCACACCACACACTACACCACACCCACCATACTACACCACACCACACATACCATATCAGATCACCCCACGCTACACCACAACCACCACACCACACTACACCAAAACACCACACCACACCACACTACACCATACCACACCATACCATATCAGATCACCCCACGCTACACCACAACCACACACTACACCGCAATACACCACACCACACCACACCACACTACCCCACCCCAAACCACACCACCCCAAACCCCCCCAAAACACATCACACCACACCACACCAAAACCACCACACCACACCAAACACCACACACACACACCCCACACACGTCACCAACCCCACCCAAACCACACCACACCATACCCTACCACACCACACCACACCACACCACACCACACAACACCCATTATACAAACATCAGTTTTCTCTCCCTCAATGGAAATACGACCGTTAGTCCAGTTATTCACTTCTGCCCTCATTTTGCGGTAGAGGATCATATATTCCAGGGCTTGTTCCCACACAGCGGGGTCATACAAACCTCTTTCTATCAGTACCGCCCCTCTTCTCACACCAACCTCACTGTTTACATTCACACACACACACACACACACACACGCACGCACGCACGCACGCACACACACACACACACACACACACACACACACACACACACTGTAGCCTATCCCTCAAGTCGTCTGTACCCTGTTTCTATTAGGAACGGGGCAGGGGATGGAAGGAAGGCTGGAGAGATTCGAAGAGTTAGGGTTACAGAGGTTTTCTATTTGGCCAGCAGTATGATCAATGTGCCGACTTAACGCGGAAATGGTTTGTTGTCTGTGCAGGGCTGCTGGCGACCAGACTGGAGACTTGTGTATCACCGTCTTCTGTACCCACTCTTTGCATCCATCCAAGCGGGATTGGATTTTCGCTTTAGCTATTTGTTACAGCTACTGCATCTGTTTGCTTCCCTCCTTGGCTGAAGACTGAAGCTTTTGCTACAACTAAGTCCTTCGGATGAGACTATAAACCGAGGCCCCGTGTGCGAACGCATGCAGAACATCTTGCGCACACGTTAAATCCTGTTCCGCTGTCCGAAAGAGTAAGCCATTGTGTGCCGGTGGGAACAGATGACAAAATAAAAAAAAACCCGCATACACACGCATTAAAAAAAAATCTGAGCGCTTTGATTTGTTGCTTTACAAGATTCAGCGCTATATAAATTCCATACATTATTATTATTATTATCATAACTAGCTTTCTAGCTTCTTTACCACTACGCTACAGTATTCCCCAACAAGCCCGACTTTCTTGTTCCTCTGTACACTGACGCTATACAGCCATTCACTCCACCCTCCAACATTCTCTCACCTCCGCTTTGGAACAAGTTGTTTTGTATAGCTCAGCGCTGTCTGACTCTAGTCATTTCTTACTATGCAGGGGCATGTCAGCCTAGCGGTTAAAGGGCTGCGCTCATGACTTGGGGGCTTGGGCTCAAACCATTACAGAGACGCCCGGTCAAGGGGATTTGTTTCCTCTGGAGTTAACCTCAGTACTGAGTCCACTCTCCTGAACGTCCTCCGCAGGAGACTATAATTATACTCTGGTATCGGGTCTAGACATCATCTCCGAAGTCGGAATGAAGCTTGTTCATAGTGGGCAGAAACGGGGGCATACGCAGAGCTCACACCGTGTGTGAAGCTCAGAGGTTTAGCCAGTGACAGACAAACCAAAAAAACCCAAATTTGCAAGAATTCTATATGATTCTAATGAGTCTAATGTCTACATGTAACTGGGATGGTCTGTTCGTCATGAACACAGAAAACTTTACACTTCTGCACACATGTTCTTACTCTGGTATGCAGGGAAAAAAAAGGTGAGCATACACACAGATTTTCATCAGGCTTTAAGGTTCAGATGCTGTGTTCACACCCTTATGAGAAACTGATTGTGAACCTGGCAGTTTATGTAATTGAATGTCTAAAGATCAGAAACATATAGCTCTTTCCCTGCCTGCAAAAAAGACTATGTGCTTACTGTATTATATCACACTGTTCCATGGTTGCTTTTTCATATTGTGTTCATATGGGTCTTATGGCCTGCAAAAACTGAATAAATGTGATTGATTGATTGACACACACACAAACACACACAAACAAACACACACAAACACACACAAATACATCTACACACAAACACAAAAACGCACACAGACACAAACACATCTACACACACGCACACACACGCACATACACACACACAAACATATACACAGACTTCAATCACGCAAATCAAAACAAAAACACAAATGAAAGGAACAAAATAAATACGCTGAAAAAACGAAAGCTGTATTCCCCAGGGTGGATCAAATCATATTTCACCGCCAGCTTGTTTCTGAAGTGAAAGCTTACACAGTGTGTGGCCAATCTAGATATTGCCTTTCTGCTCTGCAGCCTTTGAATTCTGCCCTTCTCACAGGTTTAAAAATGATGATAACAGGTTTAATATGATACAAATGCAATAAATGAAAGACTATATCACACGCACACAGACAAATATACACACACAAAAAATGCATACACACATACACACAAACACACACATATACACACACAATGCAAACACATACATACATGTATGCACACGCGAACTTTCTCACACATACATACACGCATACACATGTGCGCGCGCGGGCACACACACACACAAACACACACAAAGACATACATACATACGTACATATCGTACACATATACATACAATAAACATACATGTATACATACATATACAAACTATACCATACATACATACATACATATACATACATACATCATTCATACATAAACACACAAGCACATCCACACATGAACGCGCGCACACACGTGCTTACAAAACGTGCGCGCGCGCTCACACACACACATTACATCACACTGTACCAGACCACACCGCACCGCATCACACTACACCATACCACACAACGCCACACTACACCACACTACACGACACCACACCACGCCAAACAACATCATACCAAACATCACCATACCACACCACGCCACACCACGTCACACCACTTCACACCAAACCACACGACACGTCACCACGCCACACCACGCTACACCAAACCACACCACACCACACCAAACCATAGTCATAGTCAATACATAATTATGTGTGTGTGTGTGTGTTTGTGTGTGTGTGTGTGTGTGTGTGTGTGTGTGTGTGTGTGTGTGTGTGTGAAATAAGTCTGTCTTTAAAACATTGAATTAATACATTGGTGTATGGTGTGGGTGTGCGTGGGTGTGTTCGCACACACTCGCACGTGCGTGTGTATGTGCTGCATTTGTGCGTGCGTACATAATAATATTTTATGTCTTCTAGTCAATGTTTTTTTTTTCAACATTGTGTTCACAATGTGGTGTGTGTGTGTGTGTGTGTTGTGTGGTGTATGTATGTGTGTGCGCATGCGCGCGTGTGTGTTTGTGTGTGTGTGTTCGTGACATTTTTATTTGAAGTCATTTTGGAATGTTTTAGCCAATATGAAATATAGTTTTTTGTGTCTTTTTAGATTCTGCCTGTCAGTATTGTAATTACCCTTCATTGGATAATTAAAGTGTTTTTGACTTGACTTGACTTGAAACCGTCTCACCATAACATACCACACTATAACACACCATATCATACGACACAACGCAACACCAAGCCACCCTACCCTACCAGGCCAAACCACACCACATCACATCTCTCCACCCACCCCACCCCACCTCACCTTACCCCACACCAATCATCCTTTCACTTCCAAGTCAGGGGCTTTAGTCTTTTTAAGTCCAGTTCCATTCCCGACATTTAAAACTGATTGTTCTGTAACAGACAAGTCAGATCTGCCAGTAAATGTCCACACGCAGTACCAGTCAAACAAAACCCTTTTCACCAGTATCAAAGCCCTCTCCACAAAACACATCTCCTGGACTAACACCACTGAACCTCTCAGATCTTCCATTTCTTCATACATATTTACAGAAAAGATGGATAAAGAGAGATTGGGAGAAACAGCTGGCTAGGTCTGATGAGTTACGTTTTGTAGAGGCCGAGATGGCTAGCAATAAGATCGATATGTGGACTTAAGGAGTAACGCTTTGTGTTCGTTACAGGACTGGCTAGTTACCAGGCCAAATATCCGTCTACGGCAGACTTCTGTAGGTTTTCCTTAGTCCTACTTCATTCCAGAAAAGAAATATGAAAGTTGTGGGTCAGAATAAACCGTTACTTTGCTATTTTACTTCAATCCTCGCATTTTGTCCTTTCAGTTCTTTCTGCAGCAGATTATCTGTTGTTCGTTACTGACTGTTTACAGTCATGTCGTCGAAGCAAGAATATCAGTCACGACCACAATTTCGTATGTGTACTCTGTATCACACGCACACATGAGTGGGTACACAAATGAATGTACATAAATACACTAGTGCATGTGTGTGTATGTGTGTGTGGTGTGTGTGTGTGTGTGTGTGTGTGTGTGTGCGCGCGCGCAAGCGCTCTCTCTCTCTCTCTCTCAGACAGACAGACATATACATGTGCGCACGCATACTACTACTACCACCAAAACCACAACCACCATATATATATATACAGACAGACAGAGACATAGAGACAGAGACAGAGACAGAGACATAAGGACAGAGACAGAGAGAGAGAGAGACATACAAACAGACAGGCGTTTGAATAAAAAAAAGAGTGTTTCAAAAATATTATTGAAGACAACAAACTGAACCAAATAAAAAGAGAGATTAGCATATGATTAGGTATATAAACAGACAGACTGGCATACATACATGACAACCGACAGACAGGCAGGCCGTTAGATTAACAGACAGACAGACAGGCAGGCAGACAGATAGATAGAAAGGTAGATGGATGAATAGATAGATGGACAGAGAGACAGACATATAGATAGACAGACAGATAGATAGACAGACAGACAGACAGATAGATATATAGATAGATATGTAGGTAGGTAGGTAAGTAGAGAGACAGACAGACAGACAGATAGATATAGATAGATGACGGATGAACATATATATTTGCTATATATATGTATATATTATATATCTCTTCTATTCTGATTATATATATATATATATATATATATTATATATTATGAGAGAGAGACAGAGAGACAGACAGAGAGAAGAGAGAAAGAGATAGATGGATTAATATATACATAAATACAGAATAAACAAAAATGAAAAAGAAAGAAAGAACGGAGAAATAACGGAAAGACTGAATACACACAAAACAAAATTGAAAAAATCCCAAATCAAAATCACCAGAGGTTTAAGTAAACAGTACGGAAGAAAATGAGACACAAATGAAAGAAAATACAGCTAATAAAGAATAAAAAAATTAATAGTAACCATGCAGAAGAACACAAATACAGAGAAATGAAACAGAGAAAAGCAAAACATAAAATAAATATTCTAAGAAAAGCAGAAACTCGAAAGAAAAAAAACAAATAAAGGAAAAAGCAGCAGCTAGAATGAATAAGATTAAAAACGAAAACGAAAGAAAGATATAAAGAAAGAAAGAAAGAAACAAGAAGAGAAAGAAAGCAAACAAGAAAGAAAGAACAAAAGAAAAAGAAAGAAAGAAAGAAAGAAAGAAAGAGAAAAAGGAAGGAAAAAAAAGAAAAAAAGGAAAGTACAGAAAGGAAAGAAAAACAGAAAGAAGAAAGAAAAAAAAGATCAGAAAGAAAGACAAAAAAAATAAAAGAAAGACAGAGAGACCAAATAAAAGAGAGAGAGAGAGAGAGAGAGAGAGAGAGAGAGAGAGAGAGAGAGAGAGAGAGAGAGAGAGAGAGAGAGAGAGAGGAGAAAGAGAGAGAGAGAGAGAGAGAGAGAGAGAGAGAGAGAGAGAGAGAGAGAGAGAGAGAGAGAGAGAGAGAGAGAGAACAAAGAAGAACACGAACAAAAAGACAGACACAAAGAAAAAAAGGCTCCTAAAGTTTAGCACGATACTGATGTGTTTGACCATCCACCTGGCCATTTGTGACTGTACTGCAAGACCAGCAAAGTCTAGCACAGCTTGTGCTCGTTTTTCACGGCATTTGCTGTGTACGGTTTGATAGAGACATATGCCCAACATATGCACACTGCGTCAGCTCCCTATGAAAGAAATGGACAAATAATGGAGGCGCTCACGCGCGCTCACACGCACACACACACACACACACAAACACACGCACGCACGCACGCGCGCGCATACACACACACACTGACACGTCAGCTACCTTACAAAGAAATGGACAAATAATGCGCGCATGTGCAAACACACACACACACACACATTGAAACACACACACATACACATTGAAACACACACACACACACACACACACACACACACACACACACACACACACACACACACACACACACACACACACACACACACACACACAACACTGACACGTCAGCTACCTTACAAAGAAATGGACAAATAATGCGTGCATGTGCATACACACACATTGAAACACACACACACACACACACATTGAAACACACACACACACACACATTGAAACACACACACACACACTCAACACACACACACACACACACACACACACACACACACACACACACACACACACACACACACACACACACACACACACACACACACACACACAACACACACACATGACACGTCAGCTACATTACAAAGAAATGGACAAATAATGCGCGCATGTGCACACACACACACGCATTGAAACACACACACACACACACACACACACACACACACACACACACACACACACACACACACACACACATGTCGTACTATCTTGGTAAACATCGTTCAATATTTACAGCTGAACTTATTGCAGTTCTTATGGCTCTTAACTATATTCTTGATTTTCCATTTTCCTTCTTTCATATCTTGCTTTGTGTTGACTCCAAGTCAGTATTGTATGCTATAAAATCCCCAAACTTCAAGAAGATCTCCAGAATTATTTTTGAAATTAAATATGTCATACACCTCCTAAGTTTAAGAGGTATTCCTGTTTCTTTTTGTTGGGTGCCTTATCACGTTGGAATTTTTTCAAATGAATGGGCTGACAGAGCTGCAAAAAAGGGGGCAAGACATGATATGGAATCGATAGAACTGGATGTTCCCTTATCTCTACAGGAGGGATACCGTATATTAGAACAAACTTAATGGGGTAAGTTTAAAGAATCTGATCAATTCAAGGAACGATATTTAAAAAGTTGTTTGACCACTGCCCATATTTCTTGTTATATGGCTCCTTCTCAAATAGATTCGTGTTTTATAACCGTGAGAAGGGTTAATTCACTATATTTTAGAATGAAGTTAAATGCATTCCTTACAAAATTTTGTAAACATGTTAGATGTCTATGTGGGGATCATATTTCCAATACTCATATCATATTTGAGTGCCCTATTGTAAAACCTTTTTTACCTACATTTTCTGAACAGTCTCTGGAGAATGTATTTGAAAATTCAAAGGCTAGCTTTTGCCATTGCCAGATGTTTATTGCATAGTCCACTTGAATATTTATTGTAGTTACGATATTGTTATTTCATTGTTGAGTTTTTATTTTGCTCCTGTTTAAAAGTATTATCATTACTTTTCTAGTTTTTATTCTCACAAAAATACCAACACTGAAGCTATTTCTTAACCTTTTCTCCTTCCACTTCTTCCTCTCCCTTCTTTAACTTCCACTACACTTTCTATTTCCCTCGTCTAATATCACTTAGAGTGAACAGACGTTAAATTGAAGACAACAACAACAACACACACACACACACACACACACACACACACACACACACACACACACACACACACACACACACACACACACACACAACACACACACACACACACACACACACACACACACACACACACACACACACACACACACACACACACACACACACACACACACACACACACAGAGGACGGGATAAGCTGGTGGTTAGAGCGTTGCGCTCGCGAACTCACTGCCTGGGTTCGAGCCCAGGTTCGAGCCACGACCGTGACCCCCGTTGAAGGGGAATTCTTCCCCCTGGAGTTCACATCAGTGCCGACTCCACTTCCCCGAAAGTCTTTCGGAAAAAAAGACTATAAACCGAGGTCCCATGTACAAACGCACATACAACATCTTGCGCACACGTTAAAAGCTGTTCTATCTTTTGAAAGTGCTGGGGTTTGTGTGCTGGTGGGGTCAAATTACAAAATATACATAACTACAAGCACACGGGGACTACATGTAAAAAACGCACATGAATGCTTACTCATTATTCTTGAAATTAAAAAAAAAATAGAGATATACATTTATATACACACAAGCATGCATGCAAAGCAAAAACAAGGGCGCTCGCGTGGTTATTACGCCTACACAAAGTCATAACAGCAATTATAGTAACAAAAATATGTAACTTTCATCCAAAACAAACAACAACCAATTGACTAAGCAGCCAACCAGTATATCAAAATAATCTATTATTAAGAAAACAAACAAACAAACAAGAAAGACACCAACAATCCACAAGCAAAACATATCATGACCAAAAAAAAAATCGATCTACAATAACATAAAAGCACCCATTCAGACCGCTTATGAGTCCTTCGAATGAGACTATGAACCGAGGTCCCATGTGTGAACATCTTGCACACACGTTAAAATCCGTTCCGCTTTTCGGAGGAGTAGACCATTGTGTGCCGGTGGGAACGGATGACAAAATGTACAAAACTACATACACACGGGGACTAGATGCAAATAAAAGCACGTGAGTGCTTATTCCATCATCCTTGAAATAAAAGAATAAATAAATAAATAGAAAAATGAATAAATAAATAAATAAATAAATGAATGAATGAATGAATAAATGAATAAATAAATCAATCAATCAATAAATAATACGGAAAGGTAAATTAAACTGCAGTGCTACTGATTTCTGTCCTGGTTTTTCTCACACATGATGATGTGTTTTGGCTACCTTACCAGTGGGTCAAAAATGGTTCCATACGCAGCATCTCACCATTAGTGAATCTCACAGTTCTAGCCAAGAAACAGGGATAAAAACAGAACAAAACAGAAAAAGAGAGAGTGTGTTTGCTCATGATTGATCAAGGATGAATGTTCAGCTTGCTCATGTTAATACTGTATCGATTGTTGGATTGTTTCTTTAATTGCTTTCTTGATTCATGAAAAAATTTACAGTTCATTCCTCTTTGGTTATGCAATCATACATGATATATTACCATTTCCATCTTTTTTTCTCGTAAAAATTATTTCAGCTTCTTCTTGGTTTTCTATTTGTTGTTGCTGTTTTGCTCTTCTTGTTCTTGTTCTTCTTGTTCTTGTTCTTCTTGTTCTTGTTCTTGTTGTTGTTCTTCTTCTTCCTCCTCTTCTCCTTCTTCCTCTTCATTCTGTATTCAGTCATCTGATTAACAATCTTTCTCTTTACCTGCTTTCTTTGCTTTACCAGAAACATCTTCAATGTTCTGTAACTGAACTAGTCTTTGCCTCATGCCATCCACCAGCACAGACATTTAGAAGGTTGTCCTCAAGAAACTCAGGCTGGGAGCTCTATTTACTCATTCCTCACAGTCCAATCCCCTTCCCCATTACCAAAATGTTTCCTCAGCACCTCTACCTAAACCAAACACAACCCATACCAGTAACTTTGAAACCTCCATTCTCCATCCTCTCTGTCTGCCTTTTCCATGAGAATAAAGACCAGGATTAGAGGAGGGCAAGGAAGAGGGCAGAGGATGGTAACAGAGCGCCACGTGGCCAGAGACTGGATTCATCGATCTGTAAACTCGATCCCCTTTCTGACACTGCTGGCTTGAAGACCCAGGTCCTTAGACACTGTGTAGTGTACACTGGGGGGCTGATTGGATTAGGGGCCGTTTGTGTTTCCATAATGACGCTCTCTGCCTGTCTGTGATGCGTTGTGCTGCTTTACTCTCTACCCTGTGACCAGTCAGAAATGATTAGACAGTTCAAGCTAGTTATACATACAAACTAGCGTGTGGGTACAGGCACAAACATGTGCATGGATGTGAAATGTACGTGCATCAGAGAGAGAGAAAGAGAGAGAGAGAGAGAGAGAGAGAGAGAGAGAGAGAGAGAGAGAGAGAGAGAGAGAGAGAGAGACAGACAGACAGACAGACAGACAGACAGACAGACAGACAGATAGACAGACAGACAGTGAGACAGACAGACAGACAGACAGTGACTGATACAGAGAGATAGAAAAAGGTCTCTCAGTTGTAATGCCACATGCTCACTTTTTGTACTAATTAAGCAGATACACATTATACACAATATATATTTCCAAGAGTGTGTGTGAGTATGCTTGCATGCATGCCAATTTGTCCCTCTCATCCCGATTCCCTTACAATATCCTGCATGTATGTAAAAAGAATAGATACACTAAAAGCAAAAAAAAGGAGAAGAAAAAGTAAAGGGAGAAATAAAAGCTGGAAGGGAGTAATATAACAGACATTAGGAAACAAACATAAAAACCAAACACAAAAGAAAACTCCCCCTCACATAAGTACAGTAAGTGTTTTACAGACAGCCTTGTTTGTGACTTGAATATAAGAACAGCTTGTGCTTGTATCACATTGCACGTGTGGTGTAAGTAAACAGCATCAGTTGAGGTACAGAAAGTGGGACACACACACACACACACACACACACACACACACACACACACACACACACACACACACACACACACACACACACACACACACACACACACACACACACACACACACACACACACACACACACACACACACACACACAAAAGAAGCGATCACTCAACAACAAAATATATGTACCCATGTGAAATGTTTTTCTTAAGAACTGACAGGTTCCCTCCACGTACAGAAGTTCACCATTCTGCAGTCCCTCATTTCCTATTTATCCAGAATACTTACATGCCTGTGGCAGAGTGGATATGCCTTTGTTCCTTTAGCAACGTATCTATTGATTTGTTTATTATTTATCAACTTACTTATTTACTCTGTTCCCTTTACTTACTCGTTTCACCATTTACTTTTTATTCAACTTTCTATGCCTTTTCTTGTTAGCAGGTTACCCACCTAAAACAGCCCAAATTCCATCACCCTGCCAAAGTATATAATCTTGGTGTGTGTGTGTGTGTGTGTGTGTGTGTGTGTGTGTGTGTGTATGTGTGTGTGTGTGTATGTGTGTGTGTGTGTATGTGTGTGTGTGTGTGTGTGTGAGTGTGTGTGTGTGCGTGTAGGTACATTTGAATTTGTTAACTCTGGTAATTGCTATTGGTATGTATGGGTGTGTTGAATGCAAGCGCTTTGATTTCTTTTTGCAAGATATAGCACTATATAAATTCCATTTATTATTATTATTATTATTATTATTATTATTATTATTATTATTATTTATATATTAACCCATCTGTCTTATTTGTGTTACCACGTGTTGCCACCCCCACCCCTTTTCTACCCTAATCATCTTTGTGAAGGGACTGCTGATGCTGATGCTGATGATGTTCCATGCCCTACAACCTTGACCAGTACTTTACTCATGCCATCCCCTTTCAACCGCTTTAGGAGGTTGATGTCCTCATAACGATTCTTACTCGCAGGAAGGAAGCACTAAAAACTCCATTTAGTCCATTCTGGCAAGCCGGTGCCTACACCTTCCATCTCAAAGCCTCCCCACACTACCTCCACCTAAATCAAACACACCCCATACTGGTAACTTCAATACCTCCATTCTCCATCCTCTCTGTCTGCCTTTTCCATGAGAATAAAGACCAGGGTTAGAGGAGGGCAAGAAGGAGGGCAGAGGATGGTAACATAGCTCCACGTGGCCAGAGACTGGATCCATCGATCTGTAAACTTGATCCCCTTTCTTACACTGCTGGCTTGGAGACCCAGGTCCTTAGACACTGTGTAGTGTACACTGGGGGGCTGATTGGATTAGGGGCCGTTTGTGTTTCCATAATGCCGCTCTCTGCCTGTCTGTGATACCTTGTGCTGCTTTACTCTCTACCCTGTGACCAGTAAGAAATGATTAGACAGTTTCAGCTAGTTATACATACAAACTAGTGTGTGCGTACAGGCACAAACATGTTCATGGATGTGAAATGTACGTGCGTGAGAGAGAGAGAGACAGACAGATAGACCGACAGACAGTGAGACAGACAGCCATACCGGGACTGATACAGAGAGATAGAGAAAGGTCTCTCAGTTGTAATGCCACATGCTCACTTTTTGTACTAATTAAGCAGATACACATTATACACAATACATATTTCCAAGAGTGTGTGTGAGTATGCTTATATGCATGCCAATTTGTTCCTCTCATCCCGATTCCCTTACTATGTCCTGCATGTATGTAACAAGAATAGACACACTTAAAGCAATAACAGAAATAAAAAGAAGAAAGTGTAAAGGGAAAAATAATAGCTGGAAGGGAGGAATATAACAGACATTAGGGAAAAACATAAACAAGCAAACACACACAAAAACTCTCCCTCACACACGCACAGTAAGTGTTTTACAGTCAGCTTGAAAATAATAACAGCTTGTGCTTGTATTATATTGCACGTGTGGTGTAAGTGAACAGCATCAGTTGAGGTACAGAAAGTGGGACACACACAGACACACACATAACACACAGACACACACACAAACACACACACACACACACACACACACACACACACACACACACATACACACACACACACACACACACACACACACACACACACACACACACACACACACACACAAGCAATAACTCAACAACAAAATATATGTACCCATGTAAAATGTTTTTCTTAAGAACTGACAGGTTCCCTCCAAGTACAGAAGTTCACCATTCTGCAGTCCCTCATTTTGACCTGTTTCCTATTCATCCAGAATACTTACATGCCTGTGGCAGAGTGGATATGTCTTTGTTCATTTAGCAACATACCTATTGATTTGTTTATTATTTATCAACTTACTTATTTACTCTGTTCCCTTTACTTACTCGTTTCACCATTTCCTTTTTATTCAACTTTGTATGCCTTTTCCAGAAAAAGTAGAGGGAGGAATAGAAGATGGAAGGGATAAATATAAAAGATATTAAGAAAAAGCATAAACCTATTTATTAACCCATCTGTTTTATTTGTGTTACCACGTGTTGCAACCCCCACGCCTTTTCTACCCTAATCCTCTTTGTGAAGGGACTGCTGATGTTGATGCAGATGATGTTCCATGCCCTACAACCTTGACCAGTGCTTTACTCATGCCATCCCCTTTCAACCGCTTTAGGAGGTTGATGCCTCATAACGATTCTTACTCCCAGGAAGGAAGCACTAAAAACTCCATTTAGTCCATTCTGGCAAGCTCATGCCTACACCTTCCATCTCAAATCCTCCCCACATTACCTCCACCTAAATCAAACACACCCCATACTGGTAACTTCAATACCTCCATTCTCCATCCTCTCTGTTTGCCTTTTCCATGAGAATAAAGACCAGGGTTAGAGGAGGGCAAGGAAGAGGGCAGAGGATGGTAACAGAGCTCCACGTGGCCAGAGACTGGATCCATCGATCTGTAAACTCGATCCCCTTTCTGACACTGCTGGCTTGGAGACCCAGGTCCTTAGACACTGTGTAGTGTACACTGGGGGGCTGATTGGATTAGGGGCCGTTTGTGTTTCCATAATGCCGCTCTCTGCCTGTCTGTGATACTTTGTGCCGCTCTTCTGTATACCCGAGTTCCGACAGTCGTGGTTTCCTCCTGTACATCCAAACTAGTGTGTGAATACAGAAACATCCCTGGCATTAAGGTGAACTGTTCATATATATATATATATATATATATATACTTTTTTTTAAAATTGTGTTTTTTTTCAAAATGCAAATTCTTTACTTGCGCTTATGATGATATCCACACATGTGCGTTTTTGACATCCACTCTCTGTGTGCATGCAGTTTTCTTAATTTGGCATCTGTACTTACTAGTTCACAATGGCTTACATTTTCGAAAGGTGAAACAGGTTTTAATGTGTGCGCAAGATGGTCTGTGTGCTATGGCACACATGATCTTTGTTCATAGTCGTATCCTAAGGTTTGTGCTTAGGTGGTGAGAGAGAGACAGACAGAGAGACAGAGACAGAGAGACAGAGACAGAGACAGATTGTCCAAAAAATCTCTTATATCCAATGTTACATCCATCCTTTCTCCACAAATTAAGAACATTAATTTCATGCTCATGATACGTTTCCAAGAATCTACACAAGTATTCCTGTATGCACGCTAACTCGTCCCTCTCCTCCCTATCTTCTTGCCAACATAAAACATATTTATCTATGAACTCGCCAAAAAACCCCACCACAACATCGAAAGAAAATAAGAAAAGCGGGAAAGGAAAACAGAAAGGAAGCCAAGCTAAAAAAAAGAAGGAAAATAACAGAAAAGGAAGAAAAACATAGAATGAAATAAATGAAAACACAAAGAAAGGTCTTGCACATGTTGGCACAGTCAGTAGTTTATGGAGGGCATATTTTCTGACGTGAGATCAGAACGGCTTGTGTTCACATCATATTGTATTTGTGGTAGACGTGTGCAGCCTTCATTGGTTCAGCTACACAGGCAGTGGCGCTCTCTAAGAAACATGGACACCTCTTCCCCTTCTACCATACACAGCTAGGCATGCGCGCGTGCGTGCGTGCACACATACATACACGCACGCACGCACGCACGCATGCATTCGTGTATGCACGCACTCATGCATGCATGCACAAAACACTAAATCAATAATTCCACACAATTCCACCCAAACACACACACACACGGGCGCGCGCGCATACACACGCATGCATGCACGCACTCATGCATGCATGCATGCAGCACTCACACACATAATTCCACACAATTACGCACACGCACGCGCACGCGCGAGCACGCACATGCATGCACGAACTCGTGCATGCATGCAACCCTGTCACATATAATTCCCCCACCCCAACACACACACAACACACACAACACAAACACACAACACACAACACCACACACACAACAACACACACAACCACACACCACCACACCAACCACAAACAACAAACACACACACACACGTTCAAGGGGACTTTTCCCTGTTAACTTCAGTGATAATTCCACTCCCACCCCCCCACCCCCCAAAAAAAAGTCTTTTAGATGAGACTATAAACCGAGGTCTTGTGTGCAAACACAGGAAGAACATTTGCACACACGTTAAATCCCATTCCACCTTTTTGGAAGAGTAGGCCACTGTAGACCGTGTTGGAATCTGATAAAATCTTCAAAACTGCATGCTCACGGGGACTGGATGTTAAAAACACACGAATCCTTACGAATTATTCCAAAAATTTAAAAAATCAATAAAATAAGAAACACACATGTATAAACTCACGCATGCTCATCTGTGCGATCATAGAAGGTTGGCAAAGCTGATACAGAGGATGCTGACAAGGCCCCGTGCGGCCAAAGTCCTATTGGTATGGGAACTTAAGACGTTTCTTGTACTGCTCGCTTTCAAAGCTGAGCCTTTAAACTAAGTATTAAGCGAGCATTTGTGGTCATTAATTGATACTAATTATTGTTTGACTCAAACTGCACGTTTCCCCTGTGAGGATGCTGGAGGCTGGTCAGCATAAATAGCATATCCACCTTCTGAAAATTTGGTGCTAGGAATTCCCTCTTTTCTATCACTCTCTTTGCTTCTGCCTTGTTCTTTCTCTTTCTGTCACCTCCTTCTTGTCTATTTTCTGTCTTCTTGGTCCACTCTTCACCCTTGTTTTCAAGAACGAGTTAAACATAACAATTATTTCCCACGCCGAAGTCAAGATGCGCAGGGCCTGACTTGTCAGGCGCTTGACGGCAGCGCAACACACATTCGCTCGTTCCACGACAAAGAAGAAGTCGTATACCAGCGCTAATCTTTTGTCTTTAATAATGTTCGATGGTTTGTTCTTAATGACGTGTGCTTGCCTCTAAGGGATCAATTATTGCAATATTGGTCTCCAGTCTGCTAGCATCAAAACTCACATTTGTCAGTTGGGTAAACACTCTCTCTGTTTTGGTAAACTCTCTCTGTTTTGGTAAACTCTCTCTCTGTTTAGGTAAACTTTCCGTTTTAGTAAACTCTCTCTCTGTTTAGGTAAACTCTCTCTGTTTTACGTAAACTCTCTCTGTTTTGGTAAACTCTCTCTGTTCCTTTCAACCTATTGTTCTTTACCACCTTCGCAACCGAAACATACCCAGATTGGTACTTACTTCAAAAGCCATTCTCATTTCCCCTTTGCGAGAAATAAATACTAGCAATGTGGGTTGGGAGGAAGGGGAGGTTAGGGGTGCGGTGGAATCAAGTAGAGAAGAATGTAGAAGATGCTAGTAGATCCCCAAGCGGCCAGAGTCCCATTGATCTGAACACTTATTGGATTTCTTACAACAGTCGCTTCAAGACCGAGGTCTTTAGAGATTCCTTAGAGTACGTACACTTTGGGGCTGTTTGGTTATAGACTTTTTTTTTCGTCTCCACTGATGGCACTGTCTTCTCCTCTGTGGCACGTTCACCTGTTTCCAAGGCAGGTTTTTGTTGTTTCTCGGCTAGAGCTCTGAGGTTCCGCAATGGTCAGACTTTCATGTATGCGACCGCCCCTCTCCAACATTTAGGTAGCAGCATTCGGTCTGCGGGGACGTTTTCTGCTTGACCATCACCCCAGAGACAACTTCAATTTAGAGCAGGACCCATGCACAGCCTAACATCCAAACTGTTATGTACGCATATCCAGCTGTCCACTGGCGTGCGTGAATGCAGACGCATACCTAAACGCGTTTTGATTGCATGCGTTCTTACGCGCATAAATACCCAGAGTACACACGCACACAAAAGTACGCAGTCACGCGTGCGCATCAACACACACACACGCGCGCGCGCACGCGCGCGCGCGCAAACACACACACACGCACGCACACACACACACACACACACACACACACACACACACGCGCACTAATATCACTTTAAGTGAACAGACGTATCACTTTAAGTGAACAGACGTAAAATTGAAGACACACACACGCACGCACACAGGTAGCACAATCATGCACATAACAAACGCACACGCGCGCACGCATGCAAAAGAGAGAGAGAGAGAGAGAGAGAGAGAGGAGAGAGAGGAGAGAGAGAGAGAGAGAGAGAGAGAGAGAGAGAGAGAGAGAGATACAGACAGACAGACACACACACACACACAAAGAGACAGACAGACAGACAGACAGAAAGACAGAGAGAGAGAGAGAAAAAGAGAAAAGAGAGGAGAGAGAGAGAGAGAGAGAGAGAGAGAGAGAGAGAGAGAGATACAGACAGACAGACACAACACACAAAGAGACAGACAGACAGACAGAAAGACACACAGAGAGAGAGAGAAAGAGAAGAGAGAGAGAGAGAGAGAGAGAGAGAGAGAGAGAGAGAGAGAGAGAGAGAGAGAGAGAGAGACACAGAGAGAGACAGAGAGAGACAGAGAGAGGTTATTCTAAAAAAAAAATCTGTGTACACAACGTTTCTTATCTTTTATCTTTCTTCAAAAATTGATAAAATAATAATAATAATAATGTATGGAATTTATATAGCGCTGAATCTTGTAAAGCAACAAATCAAAGCGCTCAGATTTTATTTCATACCACTTTAAGTCACGGCAGATTTCTCTCCGTGAAATTCGGGCTGCTCTCCCCGGGGAGAGCGGGAGAACGCGTCGCCACTTAGCGCTGCGCCACCCTTTTCACCCTTTTTTTCTTCTTTTTTTTCTGCAGCTGTATTTGTTTCCCTATCAGAGTGGCTTTTTTCTAAGAATTTTGCCAGGGACAACTCTCTTGTTGCCGTGGGATTTTTTACGTGCGCTAAATAATTACGTGTAACACACGGGACCTCGGTTTATCGTCTCATCCGAAAGACTAGCGCCCAGACCACCACTCATGGTCTAATGGATGGGGGAAAAATTTCCGGTCCAAACGGGGTACGAACCGCCGCACACTTCAGACCCGGACTTTTCGCTTTCTAGACAGGCGCGTTACCTCTAGACCACCGATCCACCAATGGTATTTTGTAGACCAAAAGTAGTTTCTGTTTTGTGTGATGCTAGTTTCCCTAGATCTGTGTGATTCATTCTAGTTTCATGCTAGTTTCAGCTTACGTCTGTCTGGCTCCTAGAATATGGTAAGCTTTAACAATAACAACCTTGTTATGCTGCCTTCAGACTACCCGCCAGAAGACACTCTGCACTGGCGATTTGTTTGTTTTTTAAACTTATATTTTTGGTCTTGCTGTTCTTTGTTATTTTCAAGATTGCTGTTCGAGTATAGGGATTCAGTCGACTAAATTCGGAGAAATTCAGCAGCTGATAATAAACATTTTGTGCTATGTATTTTATTTTGGTAATAATTATAATGTCCTATCAAATTGTTTGCAATTTCAAAAACGGTGTGGACCGTATTATGTTATTACTTTAGCTTGAGAACACTTTATCACTCCTGGCAACAAGACCGTCACTCCCTCCCTCCTCCAAACCCTCTACTACCTCAGCTACATAAGCCCATCCCACACTAAAGCACAGAACAACCACAATAGCCACTTCTCCATTCTATCTTTCTGCACACCCGCAAAGAAAACAAATTGCAGAGAGATAAGATGGAATCGGGGTGAAGGGAGGGAGGGGGGGGGGGGGGAGGGGTGGTGACGATGTCAGCACTTTCCCAGCTGCCCAAGTCTTATTGATCTGCAAACTTATCAGGTCTCTGACAGTAGAAGGTTCGGAACCAGGGGATCTACACATTGCAGTGTAGACTTTGGGAGGATGTTTTGGCGCTGAAGC